>BQNB010006422.1:0-97580 GCA_026074375.1 Tanacetum coccineum | reverse complement strand
TGTCTTTTTTATTTCATCCGAAACAACTCAACTACGAGTCCAGAGACAAAGGCTTTATTTAGATAACTCAAGAGTCGAAACTTGGCTTTATTATTATTATTATTATTATTGCAACATTATTATCCCTCGGTCCTTTAAACAACTGACTCATTAGGCGTCCTAACCGACAAGAGCCAGTAGTCTTATTTCGACCTCGGTAATTTCTTCGACCTTTTTTAAGGCTGCAACATCGGGAGCGAACCGACCAGATGCAACAAAATTTTATCAGTCTCGGATCATTATTATTACTATGGGCCTTATTTTGAAGACTGCCATATCAGGAGCGAACCGACCAGAGACAGTAAACTTTTATCAGCCCACGGTTCTTATTATTATTATTATTACCTCCACCCTTTAAATGACTGCCACATCGGTATGTGAGCTGACCATGGTCTAATGGTCTTATTTCGGCTTCGGTTTATTACATTATTATTATTTTAGCCAAATTTCAAGTCCTGCGGTCTTTTGACAACTGCCACATCGGAATGCGAGTCGACCATGGTCCAGGAGTCTATTTCCCCACAACACTGACAAAACCTCGTTGTGTACCTTACTTTCACCAGAAGGAATCTCTACGAAGGGATCTAAACTAAGAATCACAAAAACCTAAAGTAACTTTATTTATTTAACAATTATATAACATTTATTAAGCTGGTGGGAGCAAAAAGCCACAATTAACCTGTATGAGCTCTAAAGAGATCCAACTACTCCACGCTAAGCATCTAACTTATATTCAACTCTATCATTTTTTGTTCTTTGCAAAATTTTAAAGTTAAGCAAACGCTTAGTCTCGAAAGCTAAGAGGAAAGCTAGAGTTTAAAACTCGGTCATGTCAAAAGCTACCTAGTTCTACGGGCCTACTTATTTCTATATTTTTATATTTTCATCATTTTTTTCATCAATTTTTTTTTGTTTTTTAATATATATAAAATAATATAATTTTAAAATTTTGGTAAAAACGGGGTTGCGCGGGAACACAGACAGGCACAGGTAAGATCATATTTCAGCAGAAATCCCCCCCACACTTAGAATGCAACATTGGCCTCAATGTTTAAAAATATCGGGTTTTACCCCCACACTTAGGAACGAAAAAGGCAAATGCAAAAAATTCCAAGTGTGAAAGGGGAAACAAATATATATAAGATCAGGATTGAGGATTCCAAAATAAGCAGAAGATTGAAGATCGGATGATTGGAGGATTGAAAACAAGCACGGGTCTTCACGATCTTAAGGAATCCTGCAAAAACGGTACCACAAACCAAGAAAGAAGCACGCCCCCACACTTAGGCTATAAAATTACACACTTATTTATTAAGAAAAATAGAAAGAAGAAAAGACACGAGTTGCCTCCCGAGAAGCGCTTGTTTTTGTGCGAGTCTCTAGCTTGACTCTCCCCGAATTTCTTTGTCCTTGGGGTGAAAACTAACCGAAGATTCGGTCATCAATGAAATTTCACTCAAAATATGACATTTATCGATCATGAAATTATTAATCAGAAGATGTGGAGATTTTCTCGTAAAAGAGAAAACTCCATCAATAATGAGAATTCTAGGGTCAAAAACTTTGTTTTCATTTCTGGAGGGAAATGATAGAAAAGTTTCGATCTCAGAAGGATCAATCAAGAGAAAAGAATCAATGACGAATGAGAGAGTAGGAAAATCATCCAGCGTAAAAAATTAAAATCTCTTAGATTAGACTCTTTTGATAATGAATCTTCCGGGATCGAAAATTATCTCTTCATTTCTAGAGGGAAATGAGACTAAAAGGTCAATCTCGAAAAATTCATTAGAAAGAGAGGAGTCACAATCGGATAATAGGAGAGAAGAATTATTAAGCTCATTAATTGTTAAACCCTTATTTGATAATTCAAATATATTTTCCTTCAAAAC
Organism: Tanacetum coccineum; assembly: GCA_026074375.1. Lineage (NCBI taxonomy): Eukaryota > Viridiplantae > Streptophyta > Magnoliopsida > Asterales > Asteraceae > Tanacetum > Tanacetum coccineum. The sequence continues at coordinate 95,652 of BQNB010006422.1, read as the reverse complement.
TCTAGTAAAATCTCCTGGAACGATCTCAAGATCAAAGTAAAAACGGTCATACTCCGTTGGAGATATGACGTGAGCGAGTTCATCGGCGAACTCCTCATGATGAGAAACACTCCTATCGGCAGGAGGAAATGGATCAATCAAAAGATCAAAGATAAACGAATCATATTCAGGAAGAGAAAAATCAGAATGAGTAGTGGTACTGCCACTACTCTTCTCTTCAATATGATCGTCATCAAAATAGAATGCATCATAATCCGGAAGAGAAAAATCAGAATGAGTAGTGGTACTACCACTACTATTCTCTTCCATATCAAAGCAAAATGTTTCATAATCAGGTGAAGAATCGTTAAAATGAGAAAGAAGAGTGTTAGTCTCCTCCACGAGAGAGTCACTATCCCCGAAGGGAGTAGGAAGTGGGGAGAGAGACTCGATAATAGGATCAGAAGAAGAAGTGGGACTGCCACTCAAATGGTGAATCGATCTCTGAACCTCTAACACTTCAGAAGGATCATCCTCATCATTCTCATCAGAGTCTGAATAGTAAACGGTGTTAGGATGACCTAGTCCTGGTTGATGTCGAACACTTTGAATAGTGTATGCAGTTTGCTTTCCAAGGACCTCAACTGGTGCTATCGAAGCGTAAGTAGTATCAGAATAATGAGCACTCATATCAGGGGTAGTGTCATAATACACTTCGGCGTCCCACTGAAAATGATGTTGTGTCATATTCTCGATCAAATCATATGCTTCTTGAGGAGTCTTTCGCATGATATTACCCCCATCAGCTACCATGATTCTGTCTTGATCAATCATTGTGATTCCATGATAAAATGTCATGATTTGATTAAGAAACAAAATTCTATGGTCATGACATTTTCGTAAACATGATTTGAATATTTCCCAAGCTTCAAATACTGACTCCAAGGGCAATTGCCAGAAATTCAAAATGTTTTTCTTAAGCTGCAACGCTCTAGAATGTGGGTAGTATTTTGTCAGATATTAGAAAAAGACTCGGTCACCCCGTGTATTTTACTGTTTATTATAGCTCGTAGTTTAATAGTTTCGGTTAAAAGCTTCTTGCATGCTAGAAATAAGATCTTCGACTTGTTTAGTAAGAGCGGTGATGACATCATTTTGAATTGAACTACCACCACTACTCGAAACTTGAGGTTTATTTCTACAAGTACGTAACTCTGGCTTTATTCTCGATAGTGGTTAAGGCTTCTTGAATATTTCTCATCATTAGATTTCCTCTTGCTACGGTATTTAGAGAATCTTAATCAGATTGATTCAACCCGTTATAGAAAAAATCTATTTGGTGAAGGAGAGAGAATCCGTGATGAGGACATTTCCTTAATAAATATTTGAATCTTTCCTAAGCTTTGGTAAAAGTCTCACCGAAAACTTGTTGAAAGTTCTTGATTTCTTTTCTGAGCTCTCTTGTTTTTATAATGAGGAATAATCGATTCAAGAAAACTTTGAAACTAATCATCCAAATGTGATGGAACTTAGGAGTTCATTATTCAAGCCAAGTCTCGGCTTGCTCCTTTAAGAGAAAATAGGAAATATAGAGATCAACTACATCCACATCAATCAGCACTTCGGTTTAGTCCTAAGTTTTCGGTTATTTGGTACATATCTCCTGATTGTGAACGAGATCATCCATTTTCAAGTACCCAGAAAGAATGGTTACTTACAGACATCCAGTCTTGGTTTTTAGTTCAAATTTCATCAGCTAGAACGGGAGAACAACGATAGCCTTCTCAATAACCTACATAGGTACTTGAGAGTAGAGCTCTTCCAACGGTCTCAAATGATCGGCATTTGGACGTCTTCCACGAGCGTTCTCAGGTCCCTTCTTCTATATAATATCATGAAAAAGTTATCAGGACCCCTTTCCCGGATTCTTCTTCTTGACGTAAATTGCAAACTTTTAACAACTTTTAGCAATTGGAAAATGTAACTCAAATATGGGTTCGAAGAATGATTGCGTGATATGCACCAGAAGAAAAACATAGAACTTTGGTATGTCAATCATTTTTAGTAACTTGTTGTAAATCTTTATTATCATAATTTTATTTTTTTTTTTATTTTTATATATACTTAAAAGAAAAGGAAAAATAAAATAGAAATGAAATATACTTTTGGATTTTTATAAAGATAGAAAAATAGAAAATAATTTTTTATTTTTGGATTTTTTTTTATAAAGAAAATAAAATAGAAATATTTTTGGTATTTTTAATATTTATAAAGGAAAAGGAAAATTAAAAATAAGAAGAAAAATATTTTTGGATTTTTTCTATATATCTTTTTATAAGAACGAAAAAAACTTCGAAGAAACGGACTCTTCAATGGCTCGAACACGAAGCAATTCTGGAAAAAATCGCGTACAACCTCTCCCCTGCACACGACGCCATTTTAATGCTCGCTGTTTTTCTACACGTAATCAAATAAACCCTCAGTTATCTAATATTATATATTTATAGTTAACTACATAAACGTAACGTAAGTCAAAGTATCATACTAATTATTCTAGGAAACGAAATAATACGCTAATCAACACGGGTATGGCGTTCGCCGACTCGTGAGTCAAGGTGAAGGGAAAAAATCTACGTTCATGATATAAATCAGAGCTTGATGTCATAAAGTTTTGCAATTTGGTTTCTCTAAATCTAGTAAAAGGGAACGCATATAAAAGGAATCTAAACTAGAATAAAAAAGGGCAACAATTAAATCCTATCGACAATTAAAGCAATTAATAACTAAAATTATGAATTTAAAGAATTCTACACTAATGTTTTGAAAAAGGATAGAAAATGGAACCGAATTGAAAACCCGCAATAATTGAATACCACCACGAAAATGATTAAGCCAAAGCTATTTCTACGAGATCTAGTCTAAACGAAATCATGCTTAAACAAAACATTACACAAACTAGACAAGCACTTTTTAGTGTACACATTCTAAATTAACCTAATATTTAGAAATCTAAGCATTCATAAAGCTCTCAACTAATTAAAGAAGCAACAAACATCAGAAACCGGATCTTAGATCGAGCACAAACCTCAATAACGTTTCAAACATCATAATGAATAAAGCAAATAAGCTTTGAAAACATAATCAAGCAATATAAGCTCGCTTTTAACCAAATAAGCTGATTAGAAGCTTATCTTTACATAAAATATGAACTCCTAATAAGATAAAAACAAATTAAGCACAGAAATAAGCTAATCTCGAGCTTATTTTAGCTTATTAATTCGAAAAGTACTTAAAAACGATTTGGAATGAGTCGAATTAGCTTGGAAAGCTTTTAGGAGTCATTATTTAAGTCGTTAAGAACTTTTGTCAATAACAAGTTACGAAAATAAAGACGAAAAATCAGCTTATTGACTAAGCCACACGAAAAGGAAAATTACCGAGATATTAGGTGAACAAAAAGCAACACGAGATCATCGACAAACTTTAAACTATTTTTATTACATCATCATATTATGTTCGTGAAATAAGCTAGGTACAATAAACAGAAAAAGTAAAATAAGCTATTACAAAACTAAAATAAGCTAAAAATACAAAACTAAGACTAAGAAAAATAAAGGCCTAGCTCCCAAAATTGAAGGGTGGCGTGTGTATTTATAGGGGGTGAGGGGGTTAATATTGTAAATTTGCCCAATCATTAGGATGTTGATGAGCCAATCATTGGCTTTGTTTTGTGCTCCCTCGGATCTAGTTACTGACGTAAAGCTGATCCACCATTGTTATAAGGCCACGTGCCACATCATTTGCGTCTTAATGCAGATCGCATACCTCTTTTCCATCCGTAGATCATTTTGCAATACTAGAATTGAAATGAAATTTTGAGAATTATAATATATCCCGCCACGTGGAGAATTTTAACTCGTCAATCCAAATTCTAGTGGGATCGCACGTGAGCAAATGGGAATTAATTTCCCTGCACATGACATGACGTCACCTTGCGTCATCACCTCCATTTTAATAATAGATTTAAATTGGGCTTAGACATGCATATTGGGCCTAACTTGGGCATAGGCTGGTCCGGCCCATAAAATGGGTTACGGGCTGGCCCAATAAAATTCGAGGGAACCGTTTGACTTGTATTCTCGTAACGCCTTCCAATGGCATACAGGAAAGATTAACGACTTCGTCTTTACTTCAAATAACTAAAGCCACTTCTTGATCGAGACATAACCCTAAATACCCGTTTTTTGCTCCAGTTTTTTAATCCTTTTACTCTCAAGACATAAAAATCAGCAAAACAAACATATTTGCAATATAATATTAATTAACTGTTTAGTATTTTTAGCTCCTTTATAATAGAATTTTACGGGCAATACTAATGATGTGTGTTTTTAGCACACATCACATACCTTAAAGTAATACACTACACCTTAGGCAAATGGAACTTTACATTAAATAATTTTTAAACGTTTAATTGATTGTAAACGTTTTTACATTTTATTATTATCAAAACGTTGAGAGGTCAAAAAATATAAATAACGTTTTTAGACATTATTTGTATTAACAGAGAAGATCATTCAGATCAAGAAGCGTATTCAAGCTGCACGAGATAGATAGAAGAGCTATGCCGATAGGAGATGTAAGCCATTGGAATTTGAGGTTGGAGATAAGGTCATATTGAAAGTGTTGTCATGGAAAGGGGTGATACGTTTTGGCAAACGGGGGAAGTTGAACCCTCGTTATATTAGACCTTTCAAGATTCTTGCTAAAGTAGGAATGCTTGCTTATCTACTTAAACTCCCAAAGCAATTAAGCCGAGTTTATAGCACTTTTCATGTTTCTAATTTGAAGAAGTGTTTCATAGACGAACCACTAGCTGTTCCGTTGGATGAGATCCAGATTGATGACAATCTTAATTTCATTGAAGAACCAGTTGAAATTATGGATCGAAAAGTTAAACGGCTAAAGCATAGCCGCATTCCAATAGTGAAGGTCCGTTGGAATTCAAGACGAGGGCTAGAGTTTACGTGGGAGCGTGAAGATCAAATAAAGAAAAAGTTAAACCCTTATTTTTTTCGTTAACCTTAGTCCACTGTCTTAAGCTTTGAGGAACAAAGCTTTTTAACCGGGGGATAATTTCACAGAACCACCCTACCCTACCCGAAAATTTCAGGTTAATGTTTTAAACTTTTCCAACAATTATTTTTTACTTTTATACGTTATGTTTGAATCTGGAAGTTTACCGGGAAGTTAACGTGCGTAAAGCTGAAAAATGTCATAGGACGCATTTCGACTTCGGATTTTGATTAGTTTAGATATTATATGAGTTATTTTATCTAGTGTTTCATAGTTTACGATCACTCTCGGTATTTATTTTTACGCTTTAACGTTTAAATTACGTTTTTCGTGTTTTTAACCTAACGGAACCTTAAAAACCCGAAATCTTTTTGTGTAAACTTTAGTTATTCCATCTCATGTTCATAAGCCAAATGTTTCCATCTCAGACCCCCCGGGCATATGACAATATCGACCACTAAGTTCCCAATCCAAAACAACCTTAAACCTTGAAATAAAACAAAAGCATCTTTTCTTGTTTATTATGCATGGTTGTAAGAGGAGGATAGTGACTTCTCAAGAGTCGCTACCTAAATAGTACACAACATTAATTAACCAAACATGTATACTTACACACTTTTTGATCTCATTTGACGAAGCTTGAGCCTAATTAATGACCAAGACTCAAAAAAATAAACCAGGGTCCTTGTGTGTTTGGTTTCGGACTGAGCAAGGGTACAACACACACCTTTGGTGTTTTGGCGTCCATACACACTACATGAAAAAGTATAAAAACCCTAACCACTTGGCATTTAAGCATCTCATTCTCACGACTTAGGGAGTCATCTCATTTCTAAAGTCACAACAAGAAAATTTTCTCTCCCTTTTCCATTGTTCTTAGCCACAGCAATAAACACCCTCATTAGGGTTTCTATATCTTTGATTTCTAGTAAGATCCAAGCATACTAGGTTCATTTTTAAGAACATCTAAGGTGGTTTGAAATGTTGGTTCTTTGATTTCAAGAGTCTTTCAAGAATTTATAATCTAGGGTTTCAAGATTTGTTGTTAGGTTTTATAGATCTAGTATTTTTGGGGAGTTAGATCTGTGATTTCTCTACTTGTTCTTCATTCTTGTAATGCTTGAATCTTTCGTGTTGGTTTACTTATGTTCTTTCATATATGTTTAAGATCCATGCATCCCTATGTTGTGTTTTTCATTTTGAAAATTATAAAACAAGATTTATAAAATAATGATATTTACTTTGTTTTCCCTAGTTAAATCAAATATGTTCTTGTGAGATGAGATTGGATGAGAGGTTGCAACAATAGAAATTGAAGGGATAGGTTAGTCTAGTAATGGTTTGCGTTGTGAGTAGTCTGTGCGAATGAGACTTAGCTAGAATTAGGCACTATTGTGAACGTTTGGTGTGATTTTTGGAAGCGTTTGTGAAAAAGGTAGTTGCTGATTCGAAATTGTTTTGGGGTTTTGGTCGACCTAAATATGTTTTCATTAGTCGTAAAAGTTGTTTTCTGAGAGCTTGTCTCGAATAGATAGTTTTTCATATGTCGCACACTAAAATTGGACTTAAAGCGGCGAAGTTATAGCCAAATGAAACTTGAAATATTTTTTGGCAAAATCAAATGAATAGTTGCTGATGTGAATAGTAAAATAGGTTTTCAGACACTTTTTGACTTTCTAAACATTGGCGAAACATATAAAAACATTAGGCTATTGATTAAAAACATTTGAAATGTCATAAAAATGTAAATGATGTCGGGATTGATAAATGAGGCAGGATTTCCAAAAATAGTAACTTTTATTATGTTTTAGCGAAATGAACATAGAAGTTAAGCGATTAAGGCTAGTTAGTGCATTTTGAAAGTATGGAAACCTAATAAATATAGGGGACGGTATTAACATCTTGAAACTAAAAACTTTCCTAAAATAGAAACTTACTAAAAATAGTAATTTTGGTTAAACGTCAAAACTTAATGAAAAACTCGATAATTTTATTTTGTCATGATTTGATAATCAAACCAAAGCAAACACACATGGATGTCTTTTGGTAATTAATATATTAATTCTTGGCATACTTTCTGTGTTTCTCAGACGCGTTATTATTCTAGGTCGCGGCTAGAATTCTATATCATCATTTACTTGCGTGGTTTATCATTTGCTCATCTTGCTAAGGCGAGTTCATAGCCCCACGTTTTACTACTTTTACTTTACTGATGGGGTGACAACATTGCTTGTTTTTTAAACTATATGAACACAGTTACTTTACGTTTCCGTTTTCTGATTACGTGTTCGCCTACGTAGCGATTAGACCACTCAAGCACGAACTATCATAAACCGTTAATTGCTTAACCGAATGACTGGTGTAAGTAAGCGAGAAGAATGTAAATAGATCTATTAGGAATAATTAATTCCCCTATCCGGTGAGTAGCGTCACTACGTGTACCCATAGGGGCTCCTAATAAACGGATATATACCATGTCAGATTTCACTAGGTGATCTTGGTCAGATACCTTTAGGGCAAATTAATTCTTGTTTGGCATATAATATGCTTCCTTTTAAATTAAGCTTCGGTGTCATGAGCTTAGCACAATAGTAAATACTTTTTATGTGAAGTTGTATCTGTTATAACTGTCACACGCGTATTGCGAACTTGTGGTTCACTTTTAATACTAAATTAACCTATGAATACACCAACTTTATTGTTTAGGTCTAGAAAAAGTCTCAGCACCTCACCGCCGTGTATTTTACTGTTTTATATAGCTCGTAGTTTTATAGTTAATAGTAAGTTTTTCGGTTTTAAGTCGGGTTCAAATACCCGGTATATTGTAAGTACTATATATAGTCTCTTCCAACTTTGGAAGAGACAAGCTAGTAAAATAATCATTCACAAGAAACACTTTCACTCTCAAACTATTCTCCTCTATGTTTCTCTCTCTAAAACAACTATCGACTCCGATCACAAGAATCGAAGCCCAAGTTTATGATATAAGATAGACCACCAAATTGTATCAGAGCTTATGGATGATTCAGATCTCGTGTTGTATCATGCAATTTGTGCTTGATTTAGCCTCGAAAAGTGTGCCATAGAAAGTTTTACTCTTTTTTTTAAGATCTCCGCGACACTTTGTGTTTGTAATGATTGAGTTTTGGGTGTTTCTATGGTGCTATTACCTTGTGCATTGTTTGTGCAATCGAAATCAAGCAAAATCGTTCAATAATGGTGATTTATAGGGGCTTTTTGGTGAAAAAACGTCGTTGTTTCCTATCTCCGTGGAGAAGTTTCACCAACAATTTCGTCACGGCGTATTGGTGGGTGAAAAATAGATTTTATTTAGTAGGTTACCAACTCTCTGACACAAATACACACAGCGTGTTGCATGAGTGGCGAGTTGCTAAAGCGCGAGTTTAGTCTTACTAAGCATCGTTTGCTTACCGCGGATGATTAGACGGCGAGATTGCTCAAAGAGAGGCGAGTTGTTAATCACAGCGGTTTGCTTAACAGCAGGATTGTCCAGGTGTCAGCGGGTTGAATAGATTAAATAACAATAATTCTTAAGGAAACCTCTTGCGGTTTGAAAACTCTCAACTGCGGTTTGATCAAAATATTCTTCGCGCGGGTTTGATTTCGCGCGGGTTCTTGGCAGCGAGTGTGTTCAGCGAGTTGCCTTTTAAATTCCACCGCGGGTGTTAGCTTACTTCTTTGCAGCGGTTGATAGCCTTTGGCGCGAGTTGAGCTTCTGTACTCAAAATTGGAAAACACTTTCAATACTCTGGATTTCACTATCCACTAAAACAAAACACTACAACATTAACCTCACCAACTTTAAGCGTACACTCACTAACATCATTGATCGATCAAAACAGTATCAATACATAATAATACAAGATACTAAATGCAAGAAAAAAAGACATCCTTATGCAGGTTCTGATACTAAAAATAAAAAAAAAAAACGCCCTCACCTATGCTTGACAGAACAGACTTTGAATCTTGGCACCAGTAAAAACGTATTCGTCCTGTACAGTCTAGGAAAGATAATGGAGAGAATATTATGAAGTCCATCAAAGAAGGACCATTTCAAATGGGAACGGTTTCAGATGTTATTACTGGAGGAACAGAGGGTGCAGTTCAACAAGGTCCAGTACGTGCTAGAGTCCTTAACGACCTTTCAGCTGAAGAAAAAGAAAGGTATAAAGCGACATTTCATGCTAAACCAATATCCTACTCAGGTATAACAAAGGCCATCTACTCACTCACAATCACTATACTGACGCCATGACTTGGGAAAATTGTGAAGATGAATCTGGAAGGTTCTGAGTTAAACAAAGGATGACAGGGAATCTGCACAGTTATACGATGAATTTGAACACGTCCGTCAAATCAAAGGAAAGGCATTCAAGGATACTACTTTAGGTTACGAAGCCATTAATGACCATGAGAAACATCAAGAAGACCATGTCCAGGATGCAGCTAACTCAAAATTTGTGAACAACAGTTGCCTGAGTGGAGTAGAATTCATAACTGAAGTAAAACTTAACAAGGTTTAAAGAGTCTAACAGTGATCAGTTCATGCCTACCTAAAGCCAACATGAGGTGCATGCTAATGAGAACAGAATTATGATGGAAAGGTTCGGTCAACCAAATACTGATCCTTTGGCACTAGTGTCGGATGCCTCAACTCAGCAGTATCCAACACACTCACCCAAGTCTCCAAACTTAACAGAACCATGTCCATCTAACAACTTCAAATGACTCAGGAAGTTCTTCAACAGAAAACCTATTGAAAGTTTAACCAACTCACATTGCCCTTCTCACTCAATCATACAAATCACATCTTCCTCAAACAAACAATCAACTGAGAGCTTCGTACAAATGCAAGGAACCAAGCGCAATGGTCACGACGGGAAAGTTGTGCGTTCAAGATATCGTGGAAGATCAATGCAACTAATCAAGGAAGACCCTTTCAAAGAAAAATGCGAAGGGAAATGGTGTTCGGGAAATGTAGAGGCTCCGAACAGAGGAGGCATGATTAATCATGGTCAATGAAACCCATCAAGTGCTTACAACTTAAACGGCCTAGGCACATTAGCACATGAAGTCCAAGGCCAAAGCGACTTCAAGATTCAGGGTTTTTTGTTTCCTACTTCAAGGACAAGATGCTACTAATGCAAGCCCAGGAGAATGGAGCAGTTCTGGATGAAGAACAGTCGTTGTTTCTTGCAGGGGAACAGGTTACCAACGTTGATGATGAAGTGGATGATTCAACCGAGAATGATTTGGCACTCAATGTGGATCACGTTTTTGAAGCTGATGAATGTGATGCATTCGACTCTGATGTTGATGAGGGTCCCACTTCACAGACCATGTTCATGGCAAGCCTCACATCTGAAGACCCAATCTACGATGAAGCCGGGCCCTCATACGACTCGAATAATCCACTTGAGGTACAAGATCATGATGCCTTTGTAGATCTAATTATGAGTATCATGATGTACACGAGATGCAAAACGATGTACAACAAAAACTACGTTGTTGACAGCTGATGCTGACTATACGAGTGATAGTAATAATCGTATGATCAGTATGTGGAAGACAACGAAGAACATGTTGTACAATGTAATGCATCTTCTGTACGAAATGGTGCACTAATGTCTATTCTCGATGAAATGCATGAACAGGGTGTACAAAGTAGATTAACAAATAAGCCAGATATGTTAATGAATGACTCAGTGACCTCTGAACTTGCGAGATATAAGGAACTGGTCGGGGAATATGAAAAACGGGCAAAGTTTGAGTTAACTGATAGAGAAAGAAAAATTGATGAGCAAATGAGAATAATCATCTCGGACCGAAACAGAAAGGAAACTTCTTTAAAATCTGAACTTCATTCAGACAATACTCCCTAGTTCTACAGTTGACCATTATAAGTCCAAAGACTAGAATAAGTAAAAACTTTGAAAAGGATTTTAAACAAAAGGAAGAGCAAATTCCTTGAGAGAGTTTTTGACTTAAAGAAGATAAAGAGGAAAGATAGAAAGATAAGGATTATACAAACAGGTCAGTCTGCTCCAAACAGTTCACATGTTTGTGTCAACCAAAATCATTTTAGATGAAAGCACAAGGTTGCAATAGGCTATAAAAAACACGCTCAGTCTGCTGTGTGTAATGGTAATATGCCTGTCACGACCAATCCATACACCCAACTGTCAAACATACTCAGAGGAAACACGTGAGTTAGCTTAGATAACACAGCGAAAAGAATGCTGTTAAAAAATGCAAAGCCCTCTATGTGTGGAAAATAAAATTAGGATTTCTCCCCCTGATTACTCGAAAGAGAACCTTCTTGCAACCTTTGCTCCCCAAAGAAATCTGACCCCAGAACAGATATTTTGGTCCATAGATGACAACAGAAAAAAGGCTGAGACCCTAGCTCGAAAACCAATTTCAACATTGACAGTGTATCCACCCAATACTCCTGTCAAGCTTGTCCCCAGAATTCTTCCAACTAAAAGTCAAGTGAAGATTAATCTTTATGTACTCACACAACTTTTTACTGAATTTGACAAAACTTGCAAAACTAGAATCACCCCATCAGGTCTGACAGAGGGGGAAAGAGGTTTTGAGCAAACGAAAAGATGTTACCTCACTGAAGTTATTCCATTTTTCAAAACTCTTAAAGAACACTTTGTTGGAGTACAAACAGCCCTCTTTAAAGAGGTTAAAGAAATGGAAAAGATTTTTGATCAAATGAATAACGAAGTGGACCAGAATTCTGTAGACAAGCAATGTGCTGAAATTGAAAAGAAAAACCTTCTCATTGAAAATGAGAATCTGATTGTTAATTGTTTGTCGACTCAACTGCTGTATGATGTGGCAAAATCACGTTGTCTAGATCTTGAAGCTGATGTGTCTAAAGTTCATGATGAGTCAAAACTTATTTCAAAACTAGAAAGGGAATACCTAAATCTGCAATTAAAGTATCAACATCTTCAAGAAAGTTTTGATAATAAAAAGTCACAAGCATCACAGGAAGCTCCTGATTTCAGATCGTTCTTTAAAATCAAGAACCTCGAACATCAGATTCAAGAAAAGGATAACGTGATTGGACACTTGAAAGATATAGTCACTAATGTGAAAGCCAGAAGTCGTGAGCCTCATAGTGCTGTAGATGTTACCGCACTTATTGAACAAAATAATTGCGATAGATTAGAATTAGAAAAGGTTAAACAACATTACAAGGAACTGTTTGATTCAATTAAGATCTTGCGTGCTCACACAAGTGAAAAGACATCTACCATGTTGAATGAGATTGAGAGTCTAAAAGCTCAATTGCGAAGCAAAGAGCCTTGTTTCACTAGTGACTATGTCAAACCAAAAGTTCTTGCTCCTGGCATGTATGCCATTGACGTAAAACCCATCCCTCATCCCCTTAAGAACAATAGGAGTGCTCATTTAAACTATATCGGCCATCTTAAGGAGAGTGTAGAAACGGTTAGGGAGATTGTAGAGGAAGCTAGAGCAGTTAAACCACTGGATAGTTCACTTAACTATGCTTGCCGATACACTAAGTTATCTCAGGAATTGTTAGAATGTGTGCTTGGCACTTGCCCAAAAAATTTCAATGAAAGAGATAACAAGGCTCCCTCTACCCCTGTTACTAGGAAAAAGCAAGTTACGTTTAGTGATAAACCAGGAACTTCTTCTAGCAACACACAGAAACACAAAGTGCACCAGAGAGTTCAACTGACTAATATCCCTGTGCTTCCCTCTACAGGAGTAAACGATTCCACTGAAGCAAGCGGGTCAAAGCCTAGAAGCAATACAAAGAAAAATAGGATCCTGCCTGCTAAGAAGGAGAATAAGAAGGAAGTAGAAGTACGCCTTAGGACAAATAGGTCAGTTTGGACAAAAGTTACAATCCGCGTTGCTGATTTGGCATAGCTCTCAAGCGTTGTTTGTAATTAATCTGAATTCTGAATCTATGTGCAAAACTTGTAACAAATGTTTAAATTTGGCAAGTCATGGAATGTGTGTTGTTAATATCTTGAATTCTGTGAATGTCCCCCCCCCCTTCTTACCCCAACGTTTAGAATTGTCTGAATAAAGAGAAACAATCTGGAAACCAAAAGGAAACTGTCTGATATACAGTTGTGTCCAAGACCAGCGGTTTGGGGAAAGTCAAGGGGTGAAAAACTATATGCAGATATTGGTTATCAATGGTGTACCACAGGAAAGAATTCATTGGAAAAAACTTGAGTGTGGTTCTCAATGAAGACCCACAGGGAAAGAAATTTGCCTTAGGGGAAATATGCCAGTTACTAAGCTTTTGTGAAAATGTTCTACATCTATATGCTACTAAACCAACAGGTCCCAATCCAACAAAAAAATTAGAGGATCCTGAATATTTCCAAACTCTCCACACTCGAATGTTTTAAATGCAGGTCGTACAGGTATGCTTTGATATCTGGACTCAGGCTGTTCAAAACATATGATGGGGAATCGTTCAAAGCTCATGAATTTTGTAGAAAAGTTTATCGGGTCAGTCAGATTCGGGAATGATCACTTAGGAGCTATCATGGGTTTTGGAGATTATGTTATGGGTGACAGTGTGATCTCAAGAGTATACTACGTGGAGGGACTTGGACACAAATTTCTCTGTTAGGGAAATTTTGTGATTCTAATCTTTGAGTGGCCTTCGAAAGCATACTATTGCTTTGTGGTGATAGTAGGGTACAGTATATCCTTAAAAGGTAGTAGTTTGAACCCCCCCCCCCCCCCCCCCGTTTTTATTGGCACCAATTTGTACACGATATCGATAGATGAAAATGATGAAGTCTTTCTCGATATCTTGCTGTCCCAAAGCTTCCAAGTCCAAATCATGGTTGTGCATCGTCGTTTAAACCATTTAAACTTCGGTTTCGATAATGATCTTTGCTCGAAATATCTAGTTAGAGGTCTTCCTAGACTAAAGTTTAAAAAGGATCATCTTTGCTCAGCCTTGTCCAACTTGGAAAAACAAGCAAGAAGTTTCTTCCCTACGGCCAAAATCTGAAATAATACAAATATGGTCGTTCTTCTCTTACCCTTCACAGGGATCTGTGTGGTCCAATTGAGAGTCCAGGGTTAATTATTAAAGGGAAGAAAATAAAGAAATTCATCTTAGTCATGTCGGATGACTATTCAAGATTCACATGGGTATATAGTTCTCTGAGGTCAAGGATGAACTCCAGAGTTGTTTCACCAACTCTTCTTTAAGCAAATACAGGTTGGCCTCAACAAAACAGTCAGGATTCTATCCGCACAAGATAACGGATCGGAATTCGTCAACCAAGTTAATGTCTGAATACTATGAAGGTGTTGGTCATATTTCTCAAAAGTCTGTTCGTGAACCTCTCAACAAAAACGGGAGTTGTTGGAAAGACGTAATCGTAAACTTGGTGGATAGCAGACGTACAATGATAGATTATTCTCGAAAGCCCCATGTTTCTATGGCAGAAGCTGTTGCCACTGTTGTTACACCCTAGAACGATCACTAATCATACTCCGTCTTAACAAAATCACTTATGAGCTTTGTGCATGATAAAAAGCCTGATCTTACATTCTTTCGAGTATTTGGTGTCTGTGCATTCATGCAGCTTGATAGCAGAAAATCTAGGAAATTTCAAGCCAAAGCTTGAACAATTCATTGGGATTTTCGTTGGGTATGCTCCCAGCAGGAAGGGCTATAGAATCTAACAACAGAGAACTCGTCGTTTAATGGAAACATTTCACGGTCACATTCGATGAGAGGCATCAGTCAAATGGCTCCTGTACACGTGAGTTCAGGACCCGCGCCTTTCATCATGACCCTGGACAACTCAAATTCAGGCTGCTCCAACACAAAGAGCTGGAAAATGTGTATTTCAACCGATGTTGTTGAACACTCCTGAACAATCTCGAGTAATGAACCATAGAAGTAGTACCCTTCTGCTACTGTTTAAGGGCTCATGTATTGTCCCACCAGATACATTGCTTTGTCTACAACAATTGCTCAAGATGCTGCACCGTCACCAAGTGCTTTCATCGCCAACATCGATAATCATTCTTCCAGTCTATCATCAAGAAATTGCAGAAGAAGAAAAAAAGAAAAGGATAAAGAAGTGAAAAGTAAGAGAGAAAAGAGGAAGTAGAACCCAGAATAGATGTAAAGAATGTAATGTATTGTTGATTGAGAAGAATTAAGATGTGTATTTGTTTTGGGGATGGTGGTGGGTTTCACAGGCTAGTCTGTTATCTCCACCACTTGCTGCACTTGGGGAGGAGCGGGCTCCCTGTTCAGGGCGGAAGGGAAGAAGTTCCAAGGCTTTGGGTTTTGCCGGCAACACACCACAATCACCTCCCAATACCACACATCCAGGTGGTGAAGGTTTGTGGGTGCGGCACCACAATGCAAGGAGGTGAGATGAGGGTCTTGTTCTCGGCCAACACCCACACCACAAACCACACCAGGTTCGGACCAATCAAAAACGGGTTTGGGTAAGGTGCGTTAGGTCAGGTAGGTTTCGTAGGTTCTAAGGTTTAGGTTCGGCTCAACCCACAAATCGAGCTCAGGCAGTTAGTGGTTTCGGCACCCCACCAAGGACATCAACACACACATCATCTCTGGGAATGTTAATGCAAGCGAGAAACCCATCCACAAAGGTAACTACCCTTCCAAGATCTCCTCAGAAGTATGGACCCACACAAAGATCATCCTCTGGGGATAACAGTTGGCAATCCCCTCTCGTCCTGTAATTCAACCAGGAAAATCTAGGTAGCATCCGATTCCTTTGTGGTGCCTGTTTTATATGAAATGTTCCAAGAGTGATCGAACCCAAGAATCTTCAAAAAATGGCCGTGATAGAAGACTGTTGGTTTAAGCCATGCAAGTATGAAATTAACGAATTTGATCGATTGAAGTTATGGTGAATAGTACCTCCCCCAATTATGTTAGTGATCGCTCTAAGTGGATCTATCAAGTAAAGCTTGTTGAATATGGTGATGTACTGAAAACAAGCTCAGGTTTAGTTGCAAGGGATAATCGTTCAGGAGGAAGGTTGGTTGATTTTGAAAGTCCCTGTTTTGCTCCAGTTGAACGGCATAGAGGGGCCATCAGGAAGACCCAGGATTATACCTACTCACGTTATTATGCATGAAGAAGGCTCTGGTATCGGCGTAAGCAAGCACCAAGGGCTGTGGTACGACCACACTCTCAAAAGTTCCTGATGGCCAAACAATTTCTTAAAGGGTGTCGTGGATCAACGTATTCACACGCAAATTCAGGCGAAACACATTCTACTTGTTCAAATTACGTAGATGAACATCTTTTTTCCTCAAAGTTCATAATGCGTTGTAACATATTTTCCAAAGAGGATGAGCTCCAAATTTCAGATGTCGATGATGGGACAAATGTCGTTTTTTCTTAGGACTTTCAAGTTCTCAAAAGTCCCGGAGGGCATCTTTATTTACCAAGCGAATTGCTCTCAAAACCTTAAAGAATATGGGAATGGATATCTCTGACCCTTTGTCGATACACCAATGGTGGATTCGATTGAAACTGGACGAGGATCTTCATGGGGATTCCAGTTGGGACCAAACTCGATTTAGAGGAATGTTGGCTTCCATAATGTAACCTTACCAGCCAGTAGTCCGACCTTGTATTCGTTGTTTGCATGTGTGCTAGCATATCAGGCTCTTAGCCTACCAAAAAGCACTTTGAAGCTATCAAACGTGTCTTTCGGTACCTTGAAGGAACATATACATGGGTCTTGGTATATTTTGGGTACCCGAAATGACAATGTCATGTCACTAACAGCTTAGGTCAGATGCGGATCATGCGGGATGTCAAGATTCAAGAAATGTACTGTCGGGGACTGTGCTCAGTTTTTGGAGATAGATTGGTTAGCTGGTCTCAATGATACAACGAAGACGGCAATATCACTACAGTCTGAATACATCCGCCATCGTTGGATGTTGTGCTCAAATCCTTTGGGTGTTCGATCCAGCTCAAAGACTATGGAATTTGACTTAATAAATTCCTTTGTACTGTCGTGATAACAAAAGTGTGCTATTGCTCTGTGCTGTAACAACGTCCAGCACTCTCGCTCCAAACACATTGACATACGGCACCATTTCATCCGAGAGCAAGTGGGTAAATGAGGGGTTGAACTATACTACGGTAAGATAACGAATTATCAACACTTGCTGATATTCTCAACAAAGCCCTTACCAAGTGAACGGTTCGATATTTCTTCTTTCCGCCTAGGATGAAGAGTTTGACCCCTGAAACTCTCAAACGTCTTCAAGAAGGAGAGGATGAGTAAACCAAATGCCTTCATATATCCTTTGTATAGTTAAAAAAAAATTAATAAGTCTAATAATAAAATAATTAGGAAATATTTTTTAGTCATTTGATTTACTTAAAGGCTTGCAGTTACTTCAATTTGCAACATTGGTGTTTAATGTCTGAGCATTTGGATTATTTATATCCCTGCTTTATGCGACTGAGCTAGAGTTATACATATGGTGAATGAAGGGGAGTTGTTTCGCCTGATCTTTTCATCTCAATCAACGACTACAAACTTTTCAATAGAAACTGGGTCGTTTTGTCTAGAGGGGGGGTCGTGAAATGTGAAAAAATCTAAGGGGTGATAAAAGACTGTTGGTTGCTATAAAAGTCTAATCTTAGACTGTTGGTTGCTATAAAAGTCTAATCTTAGATGGTTGTTGTATTCTAAGGGGTTAATATTTGAAGGGGAGTTAATTAATTTTAACTCAAAAGGTCCAAAGTTATCTATTGTTGTAATGTTTAGGGTGTAAAAAAGCCATTCTGCTCTTTGTTTCCTAGCCTTATTTAACCAATTAGGGATAAGTTGGCCAATTGCCTAATCTTTGCAATTGAAATTGGCTTAGAAATTATATTAAATAGAAGAAATAAGAAGATAGAAACCAAAAAGGACCAAATTTCCCAAGTTTGTAGACTTAGGAGTATAAAACGGCGGCAAGTTACCATTTGGTCAAAAGTTGCAAAAATCAGTAAAGTATAAAAAAACACACACACACACACTCGCAACTCGCCGCCACAGGAAAGAAGTAACAAATCGCCCCGATTTTTCATAGTTTTTTGCAAAGGTTTACTTCTTTCGATCCTTAATCTATATCATATATTATATGTGTATATCAAAGGAATCGATCAAAAACACATCAAAAAGTGAAGAAAAATAGATATAGGGTCGTTTTTAGATGTAAATGCCATTGTAGTGTTTTAAGATATGACTTAGATACTGGGAATTGTTCATAGGGTATATATTAATAGGTTCTAATGTGTGGACTTCCATCTCAAACAAAAACGAATGATTCGCCTAAGTTTCTTAACAAATTTTATAAATAGCGGGTTTTGCTCTAAAAACAACGGGTTGCCTAAAAACAGCGGTTGCCTTAAAAAACAGCTGGTGCCTAAAAACAGCGGGTTGCCCTAAATCAGCGGGTTGCCTAAACAGCGGGTTGCCTAACAGGGTTGCTAAACAGGGGTTGCATTAACCAGGGTGTTGCCTTAAATTACTATATTATGTTAAATCCAACAGGTAAACCGACCGTCCTCTCGGCGGTTTGGTCGAATATTGCTATTCATTAAATATTCAACCGTCTCTTTTCGCGCACGGTTTTGCTCATTCTCCTAACGGCGAGTTGGCGTTCTGCCTGGCGGCGGTTTGGGCTAAGTTTCATACTTTGGCCCATTGAGCCCAATAATCTATCAAGGCCCCTTCGAATGACCCAATTGCTTTTCTAAACTCCCATCCGGGCTTCTTAGTTAACAAGTAATTGATCTTGTTGGATAATTCTGCATCCTGTGCGATCATGTGTAGATTTTCATGAAACCAGAGTTACCGCTGTTGTTAATCAATCGTGCAGTTACATGACTTTTATCAATGCTAACGTTCTCTCTAACTTCGTTTCTCTTCAATGTTTGTCTACTTTGTTAATGCCCTTTTGCAGAATACGATGGCAGAACAAAATGTTCCCGCTTCTCTAACTTCTTAAGAACGATGAGGGCAGATTGTCCTCGCTCTCAATGGTAAACTATCGGGAAAAGAACTACTTTTCCAATGCACAAAAGATTCAAAAGAACCATCATTCAGTATTCATGTGGACATTCTGAGTAATACCAACTTCTTCCAAGCATTCACTGCCTCAGCAAATGTTCCAGCTATCTACCTGCAACAGTTCTGGAAGACAATGTCATATAACGAGAAGACTGGGGTTTATAGTTGTCAACTTGATGAACAATGGTTCGATCTAAGGTGATTTATCAGAAAGGCATTAGCGATTACTTGTCAACCCAACTCTCCCATTTGAGTTTCCTCCGTTTGGTGACACGGAGCTTTGATTTTTGTTATGAGCTGGGTTATCCTAACCGGTAGAAATTGTCGCAGTATAACGGACGAATTATGTGTATCAACCTTGGAGGGGCAATTCTATATTGTCAACACAGTGCTGACAGAAAGACTTCTGGCTAGTGACAAACCAAGGGACACACAGTTTTGCAAATGCTGTGGGAATCGATACTAAAAAAACTATTTGTTGAGTCATGCAGAGCTAATATGGGAAGAGTTTACTCAAAGGGATCCAGACATTTTTCTCACACATAAGCAAGCCACAAAGCCAGTCTTGAAGAAACCCAAAGAATGAAAGTAATCTCCTCTCCTTCATACCTTATGGCGGTTTTCAAAGTGATAATCTATTCTATCTTTGGAAGTAATAACAACATCCATCGTCTGTCCTGATTTGCTATTCATCTTCTCTAGAGGATGATTATGATCTAGGAAATTTCTAACAAGTTTGTCCATACACGGTGAGTCAGTTGATTGTGTTTGGATTGGCAATTCCGATTCCTGATAATCGAAGCCCATTCGACAATCCTCTTACTTATCCCAAGTATCTAAAAATGTTGCCGAGGAATACAAAAGAAAACCCCTCAAGAAAGTGCAAGTGTGCAACCAGCAAACAAAAAGCGTGCTACTACCAAAAAGGCGACAACCACCACCACCAGTCAAATTAAACCAAGCCTGGCTCTCCTCCGTGTCAAGAACCCTTCAAGCGTTAAGCTTCACAAGAAAGTTAGAAAGGGAAAGCCTGCTTTCAACTTGTTGACGAAGAAGTATGTAAGCTCAACAAGAATCTAGGTCTCAAAGAGAAGATGATGATCCTGATCTTGAATGGCTAGAAGTTGAGTTGGTTTGGAAAAACACCTCAAGAAAAGGGAGAAGGCGAAGGTGATGATGCAGTCCTGGACGTGCTATCAAGTATTAGCATGAGATCCAGCCTTTCTTGCCACAGGTCTGGGCACCTATTTGGAGGAAGTAAAAATCAGGGATAATCCAGTGTCAGATAGCAACTTCAAACTGCATGAAGTAGAGGGAAAGGGAAAAAAGGCAGTAGTTGTAACTGAAGAAACCGTAGTCATTCCCTGGTCGATTGTCAAAGAAGAAAAGACACTACTGATCGTTTATCTTTGTTAGGCGTGATCTAAACTCCTCCTGATTCGACAAACTGGACCTCTTTCAACCCGATGATGGACACATCAGATTAGGTGTCCATGAATCTTCTCACGTCGGATTTCAGAACAAACAGAAAGTGAAAACAGAAAACCGCTGCTCCTAAAGATGCCAAAGATCAAGGAGAAGTTAACGTCTACCGTAACATCAGGGAGTAAGCATTCCTGTATCAGATCCCTGTATAAGGCGCATGAGGCTTTGGTGGACAGACCCTGAGGCTGGAAGAAGGACGACTGGATCGACTCTGGAAATTACATGTGTCTCTTGTGGACCAAACCTGAGCACATGGATGATGAATTTCCTCCCAAGCCTACCAAAGGTTTATGGAAACCTGAAAGCTCTTTACAGACGATACGTGGGAATCGATGGGATAAACCAGAATGTCATTCTGGGTTCTATGTCTTCCATGAAAATTTTCAATGGACACTTTTTAACTTTGGGGATCAATTTCTTCATGACAAACAACCGAAGTTGATCCGGAGAAATCTAAGTTACGAGAGGAGTCTGATTCCCAACCATACCTGATTAAAGTAATCAGACAGTAACTTCAACATACGCAAGTGATTCCTCCCTTCACAGTTGTCTCTATCTTCTAAGCCGTCATTACTGGTCATCCTCCACCAATCAAACACGGAAGCTACAAACAATACCAATCTCTCATGAAATCATCCATGTCATCAGTGGCAAGAGATTGGAGCAAGAGATGTCTGAATTTTTGTCTATTTTGAAGTGAAGAAGAATGATCACTCTGCTGAGTTTTGGCTTCAATAAGATCCCAAGTGCCAAGGCCATGTTGATAATTATTCTAGGAACAATACTTGGATGATGCTCTCCTTAAGGTTCCTTGTCAGGATACGGACACACTGCAGATTTAATCGAGAAATTCTCTGTGTTGCCTGGATCCGAGTCTAGTCAAGAATCAAGAATCTGATAATAGAGGTCCGAAGGAGATTATCAAAGCCAAAAAGGAACAAGAGTGGAAGAAACAAGATTCAACTTACTCCATCAGGTCAACTGATAAAGTTGATCATTTAAAGAATTTGATTAAAAAAGTGCTTCTTCAGTCAATGATATATAGAAGAAGTCTGCAACAAAAAAACACGACCAAATACCGTCTATACATGTTTATGGAAGACTTTGATAGGGATGAAGAGCGCCATGAATATGGAAGTTGCAGACAGGTGAAAGATCCACAAGAGGAAAGCATGCTAGTGATGATGATGAAGACGATGATGATGCCGAAGGCCATTCATGGATCCAAACAGGGTAGGTCTACCCAAAGAAAGAAGATCTGAATTCTGCCGCTTCTGGTGTCAGCTTAAACCTCCTCCGAAAGATGATGACCATAGTTAAAGAAGACAAGGGATGTCTGAATGCATCTGACTTCCAACAACATCCAGCTCTCACCCTCAACTGGATGGGCAGCTCACTGACACAAGAGATGCTAGTGCTGACTCTTCGATGGCCACAGATCTGTATCCTGATTTCAGAACTCTCTGAAACAATCTTCAGATGGACTTTCAAAGCAGGATGAAGGGAATGATCTGAAATGGAGGACACGTAACATACGCTCACATTCCCAAGGGTGTCGACCACTACGTGGTTTTAAGCCGATTCCAGAAGGAGAGACCTGCATACACACTGAACCAGAATATGGACCCATTCCCCAATGATTTCCCGAACCAGAACATAACTGGGCAAATGCATGCGCCACAACGTTTAAAGTTACGGAGAAAACAAGCTTCAAGGAAAGTCGTATGAATTGGGTAGTTCTTCAAATGGTTATACAGACGAACGGGAAAGAAGAAGCTCCTGCCAATGCTGATTTGAAGGACCAGTGCCTTCAACCTTGTTAAGCCTTTAACAAAGAAACAGTGTCTTCTTCCAATATCAGAGGGATGAATGGCCAATAGTGCTGACAAATAAGGTTGATTTGAGTAATCCTTGAGGGTCATCAAATTCTGAGAAATATGTATGACCACTGCCCTTAGGAGTCCTTTTCCACCAGTCATGGGTTAACTATTCAACCACAAATTCTTCGTCAATAAGGATCTGGGAATATTGATGACGTGTGACAAAGAGTGAAAATAAAATTGGCCTTATCCATATCCAGCCTCAAAGCGCTCGATACTTTGACTTTGGCCTTGAAGATTAGTTCCATCGTTGGTGGGTTGAGATGTGAACGCAAATATGGTCAGCTTCGGTCTATGGCAATCACTCACTGGTGGTTTAGGAGAAGGAATTCCTATATCAACAAACTCCGTGAGTCCTCTGATAGTGAAGCTGTCAGATCTCAGATGCGAATTCTTGTGTGGGGGGGGGGGGTCTGTGTCAAAGTGTTTGAAAAAATATGGATACAATTCCTAAGAGAGATAATCTTAGCGGTGACGATTATCAAGAATACAAGATCTCGGAAAAGGATTTCAAATATCTTCATCCAAATGATTTGATGTACGATTTCGTTCCTTGCTCAATATTCAAGTAAAGACTCAACATCTGCCAAGAGAGCAAGACTAGTCTCACACGGCAGTCACATTGTGGATAAGAACTGGTGATCAGAAATCGTGTGGTGTGGACTTACAAACATCGGGATTTGAAGTTATCAAACAAAGTCAACCCTAGAACGTCCCATATTGGGAAGCAGCGACTATTACTTCAAAGAGATATACGATAGTCCCTAAGCCAAGAGGCAGTTGTTACAGAGCGACAGAAATGATCAAAGAAGCTGATGAGGCTCGAATGAGCTTCACCAAGTTTAGTGATTGGACGTTGACAAGAGTCATGGAAAAAAAGCTTGGACCAAATGATTAAAGACTTTCATCTGTCTCGTGTACAATAAGGGCATGGAGATAGGAATGGTCGAGGATGACAAGAGAAGAAGCAAAAGACTTCATCACAGCACTCGAGAAAAGACTACAGATCAGAAGGATTCTATCGAAGTCTTAGAAGCTTTTGTTTAGGAGGAAGAATAAGGAGATATTGACTACAGGGGCTGATCATCAGAACACGTGACGACATCGTTCATTTCAATCAAAAGGTGATCTTATCTCTTTGTGTGAATAATAATACCTTGTAATTAGTAGCTAGTTAATTTCTTGATTTTTGGGGGAATTTTTTTTTTTTCAGTGTATAGGAGTAGATTGTATCCTCAACGATTGAGGGGGGAACAGTTAATGTTTATAATAACGAATAGTGGTTAAGGACACACTTTTCTCCAAATTTTATAACATATTTAAATCAATTGGATATCCAAAATGTCAAGGTTAAAGAAATTTTGATAAGGATGAAATGTGATTATAAATATCGTATAATAAAGAACAGTGATTATGAGGATATATACTATGCCCAAACGTTGCTAAAATAATTATCGGAATACGAAGCACATTTTGAGGGGGAGCGTTTGTGAAAAATGTCAAAAAACAATCGAGGTACTAAACGCTTTGATATTTATATCGTAAGTACCTTAATTGAATTTTCAATCGGTTTTATGGAAAGGAGAACTGTACCAAAAGACCGACCATGCATTTTACTTAATTGGAGTTAAAAGGTTGGTAATGGTTAGGTACTATTCAAATGATCAGCCATAACCGGAGGGATCTACCCAGGGACAATCCACTAGTTAGTGTAGAAGTCCTTAGGTATGACATGAAAAAAGGAGTAAAAGTGAGAATAAGGGGAAAAACGTTTGCCGTACTGGAGATGGAGCTGTATGGAATAAACCAACAAGGGTGTATTCATGAAAGTCTAGAGTAAGCACTGAAGGGGTTGATAGATATTAAAAAGAATCTTAAGATAAGGGTGTAAAGAAAAGATAAGCCCTCATTCACTTAGGCAGAAACCGGGTCAATACATATGCTGCCAGAATCACTAAGATGATTGCTGGACACATAAATATGAAGATGTCATCATGGACACTGTGAATGCAATGCACTCAATCACTCCTAGCCACTAGAATTCTTTTCCAAAAGTTCTGTTTCATTTCTCACGGAGACTAAACACGTTATATATTGACTTTCTCACTCCGAGTTAGTTGATATTGAACAGGTGGCAGTCTGTCTCAGCCTCGATTACTATAAAACAAAACGCAATATTGCGGTCTAGAGCCAAGAGATCGTCAATTAATCTCGTTAGGACACATATCCAATTCTCTTGTCTTTCACACACTGTGGAAACAAGTCTATCCTAAGAGTCCTACGCATTATCCTTGTGATATTGCTAGAACATCCGAGTGAAACGACAGTTTTTCACAATGAACCTGCTAGAGCCAACATCAAACAAGATCTAGGTAGGTGACTTGTGCGATTCTATAAGAATCAATCTTGTGTCAACTGGAAAGAAACAATGGTGCGGTTCTGCATGAATCAAAATTGGTTCCAGTATAAGAATTGACATTATTTATCATTTGACAAACAATTCTAAAACTCTCGAGTGTTACCAAAATTCTGTTCATAAGCAAACACCTAAACTGTCTTTTCAATCAATTTTTCTTTATTACTAACTGTTTCATTATAGGATATCTTAAAGATGGAGATGGAGATGGAAATTCCCAGTTCCTGAGATGTCAAGTAAATAACCGAATGCCAAGACACGACCTACACTTGTTATGATGTTATGAAAGACCTCATAAAGGTGTCAAAGCTTCCGAAAAACTCTGTTGTCATGTACTTTCTTAACAATGTGCACAAGATGGCGATCCATCACAGATGATGTAAGTTTATGTTTTTGGGCGATTGATCTCAAGAAAGCTCAAGTCACGGTCTAAGACAAGCTTATGGTGAATCAAAAAGATTACTATCCCAAATGTCGAAGATATCAAATGTCTATGAAGCTCTAAAAGGACTGAAGTGATTAAGGTTTGGTATTTTCAGGAGGTGACCTACTTGGGGGCGATGTTAGATATTAGAAAAAGACTCGGTCACCCCGTGTATTTTACTGTTTATTATAGCTCGTAGTTTAATAGTTACTAGTATGTTTTTCGGTTTTAAGTGGGTTACGGAAATACCGGTATATTGTAAGTACTATATTCAGCCTCTTCCAACTTTGGGAAGAGGTTAAGCTAGTCATAATTTTCATTTACAAAGAAAACACTTTCTCTCTCTAGATTTTCTCTTCAAGTGGTTTCTCTCTCTAGAAACTTGCACGATCCAAGAATCGACCCGTGATTATGATATCGGAGTATACCACAAATGATACCAAAAAATGAACGGATTACAAAGTTATGGAATTACACGATGTTTCCTATGGAATTGAATACGTGCGCGACCTCTTCTGCTCTTTTTTCTTCTAAAAATCGAACTTTTATGGTTTAGGTATCGAGAATATCATTTAGCACACCTCTAAAATCGTTTTTGAGTTTTCTAAATATAATGTCTGGAAGTCGGTTCAATACGGCGTATCTAATGGGTTGGATACGGCGTATTGGGGATTTCTTGGAGTAGGGACCACGTTTGATATCTTCTAGAATATTATATTGATTCCATATCTTGAATACGGCGTATTGAGTCCTCTGGATACGGCGTATTGCTCTTTAATCTTATGTGGTCTTTGGTGAGTGCAGGCACGGATACGCCGTATCTTCTTGATGGATACGGCGTATTGGTCTTCAGAATAGTAATCATCTTCATTTTAGCTCCAGAATGCGCGCCTTTTGCTATGTTTCACCAATTACTCCATAATTACTGTAATTCTCAAATATAAATGATTAAGTAACAATTCTTTGCAATAACTATACAAAATGGGTTAATATCGTGGGATAAACGATGCTATAAAATAGACGTTATTTGATGTCATCAAATATCCTCTTAGAATCTAATTGTCGTCAAGTAGCCTTTAGTAGTTTAACAAAAAATTGTTATCCCTAAGGATATATTCCGTGTAAAGCTTTTATTCGATCTATTACAAGTACACAAACAAACACCTCACGAAATAGGAAGATGAAAACACTCAAATCACTCAACTATTCTATGTGGTAACATGTAACTAATTCGCTCAATTGCTCGGTCATGACGAGTATTCTATCATAAGCTTGGCAAGGATACACATCTCTACCACTAAAGCCAAGGAGTAACAAGTTTATAAAGGTAAATATGGGTTTTTGTATGAAGGGTACGGTTTGATCCTTTCTACAATCTTTCACCAGAAGTTACCACCTCCAACAAGGCAAGCTGAAGCACACACTACACACCCGGTACATCGGGATAGACATGAGTGTTCGATACCACTTCCCATTCGAATTTAACAAACGGTGAGGTATGAAGAATGATATAGGGTAGGAACCTTCTAACTTTCACCAAAAGTCATAAACCAACAAGGTACAAGACATGCATACATATCCGGAACGCTGGAATAGACATGCTTGTTCGTTAGGGCTCTCATTCGCGTAAAACAGAGGTTTAATCATTTAGGTGAGGGGAAAGTAAATTGTTGTTAATAAAAACTAGAAACAAATAGATTAAGGTTTAAAGTACAAGTTGTTAGACACTTATTTACCCGACCATTATTATGACAAAGACACTACTATTTACAATGTCTTGATCATAGATCAAAAACAAACAACTAAATGCTTGGCTTCCCCATATACGGTTCAACTCCCCAATTCAATCCCAAAATTTACATTACTCTACAAGGTAAGTGGCGATATCTTCATTGTGTACAAATACTCTACATCGTTGATTTTTGTCGACGTATCAACGAATAATTGATCCTTCGTATAATTCCTTCTGTAATGCTCTTTCGTAAAACGATTATCTTCAAACTTTCTTTCTCTCTTTTTTTTTCTTGCAATTTTTCTCTCTTTTTTTATTTATTTTTTTTTTCATTTTTCTTTCAACAACTAAATTTCAAATCTCGATGTAGTTTCACCATTTTCACGATCATAATAATTCCGAATAATTCCTTCGGTAATTTCTTCGTTCTTCGGATTCACCATTAATTGTGAATGTAGTAAAATCACCATGATGCTTTGATACTACTCTACATTCCATATGCAATGTGCAAATTTCCAACCGCACCAAAGATAGAAAAGGACCACAAGACTCAAGGTAGCAAATTTCCAACCGCACCAAAGATAGAAAATGACACAAGACTTGGGAAATACAAACTTTACACTTTAAGCAACTAGCAACTGTAAATTAAACTTAATCTAACAGGGTAGGTTAAGGTGTAAGGGTGTAACGAAACAAATAGTTGGTGTAATTCCTAAAGGATTGGCTCTACGGGTTGTTCTAATGGATCATCACTCTAAAGATGAGAGTGGAAAAGGGTTTAAACGGGAGGTTAACTAACCGGTGTAGTTAGTTAATAAGCAACATGTAAAGGCGATTTGGGTGTAATCCTAAAATTTACCAATTTAAACAAGTTACTCCATCTAAATCCATAGTACTCATCACTATGGTCTCGAGTGATATACTAAGCCAAGTTCTAAAGTCTACAACATCACCGACACACTCATATTTTATGGAATTTGGGTAAACATTTGGAAACGGAAAGGTTAAATCCTCACAATATCTAACAAGGGTTATTGTGTGTGGGTTATGTATCAAGTAATTTCACAAAAGTATGCTTGAAAAAATTTTAAATTTGAGCATAATTTAAGCATTTTAATGTGAAAATTAGGACAAGTAAACATTCTAATTCCATCCCCCCACTTGAATTATACAACGTCCTCGTTGTATATATAAAACATTAAATACAAGACTTTAAAAAGAATTAGAATGAGAAACTCCCTTGATATTTGCTCGGTAGATTCTCCAAGTTGCGTTTTTGAGCGAGATTGTGTGCTGGAAAAGCGTCTGAATCCTAGCACGAACAGCACACACATAGAATTCCAGAAAATATGCATTCCATCAACTTCATTGATATTTCTTTCACGAGGTCCTATAAAAAATATAGGAAAAATAGGTGCATTCCTATCTTGGTATCTACGGTTAATTTAAACTAAACTAAACAAACTAATTACGGGTCAGTCTGGTGAATACGGCATATCAGGTTAGTGAATACGCCGTATTGCCAGAACTGACAATAATGTTTTTAAAGTGCAATAAAATAAAGACTAATAACGTCCAGACATTCAATACGCCATATGGTATGGAGCGGATACGCCGTATTGATGTCTGGGAAGACAGACTCGATAACAAAATTAAATAACAATTCGGGTTGTCTCCCAGGAAGCACTTTTGTTTACAGCGAAGTCTTTAAGTTAGACTTTTCTTCAGCTTCTCTTTTACGTTGTATTATCATCCAATTCAACCACTTCATTCTCTTCCTCATTAGTATGTCCATCGTGATACTTTTTCAACCTTTGTCCATTGACTTTAAAACTGATTCCATTTTTATCGATAATTTCCACTGTTCCATATAGATGCACAATTTTCACCACATTCGGGCCGTACCACTTTGATTTAAGCTTTCCTGGATGCATCTTAAATCAAGAGTTAAACAATAATACCTTATCTCCTGCTTTGAAATTTTTATCTCCTCGAAGCCTAGAGTCATGCCATTTCTTAGTTTGTTCTTTATAGATCCTGGTGTTTTCATATGCTTCATCCCTTAACTCCATTAATTCATTGAGCTCCATGAAACTGTTCTTTGCAGCAGATGTGAGATCTATATTACATTGCTTCAATGCCTAATATGCTTTATGTTCGATCTCCACAGGTAGGTGACAAGCTTTTCCATAAACCAATCTGAAAGGGGTGCATCCAGTGGGTAAAACTTTTTGGACACAAATTGAACCATACCAAATAATGGAAGAAGTT
Source organism: Tanacetum coccineum (assembly GCA_026074375.1). Taxonomy (NCBI): domain Eukaryota; kingdom Viridiplantae; phylum Streptophyta; class Magnoliopsida; order Asterales; family Asteraceae; genus Tanacetum; species Tanacetum coccineum. The sequence goes on along the minus strand of BQNB010006422.1, from coordinate 66,275 downwards.
AGTGTGTGTAAATTCAAATGCCTATCATGCATGAAAACTTTAAGTTGTGAGCACAATCTATATGGATCTTCTTATCATAGTCGCAATAACTAGGGTAATCATCAATTCCAGCATCAAGTTCATCATCCCTAGTTCTAAATTCCTCAATTACCTCACCTTCCTCAATGGTGGGTATTAAATCATCACCTTGATTTCTCCTAAGCTCAAATGGTTCATTTAGATCATTTAATTCTATGTAATCCTCAAAGAAAGGGTCTAATGATCTATTAATCACCAAAGTCTCTCCCATAAGCCTAGCTTCTAAATCAAGTTCCATTCTTTCTCTCAAACTTAGCATGTAGACCCTCTTAATTAAACTACTAGCAGGTTTAACACTTGTGAAAACAATCCTTTCTTCCCCGACCCTTAAAGTAATCTTTCTTTTGTAAACATCAATCTTAGCACGGGCGGTAGACAAAAATGGTCTTCCGAGGATCAAGGGCACTTTGATATCCTCGGGCATATCTAGAATTATAAAGTCTACTGGGAAAACAAATTTACCAATACCTACTAGCACGTTTTCAGCTATTCCTTTTGGATATTTCACAGTCCTGTCTGCTAATTCAACTGTCAACTTAGTGTGAGCTAATTCGCCTAATCCTAAGTTAAGGTAGGTCGAGAGAGGCATAACACTAACGCTAGCTCCTAAGTCAACAAGGGCATTATCAAAGCATACATTATTAATAAAGCAAGGTAAAGTGAAACTCCCTGGGTCTTTCTCCTTTTTGGGTATGGAATTATTGATATGTGAAGCTTCAGAGTAAGCTTCCGAGAATTGTGGTCCATATGATCCCTTCTTTTCTTCACAGTAGTAACCATTCAAACGACTTAGAAACGGAATCGTCATTTGTCTTGTCTCGTACATCAGTGTACGGTTCTGTCCAGTGGATACGACATATTAGGAAGATCCAATACGGCGTATCGGGTATGAATCAGCTTCAATAGTAGTTGAAATTGACTTTACTTGATCTCTCGGCTTTGCTTCAATAGATCTAGGTAGACTTCTAAATCCTCTTTCCTGTAGTACCTTGCTCATTTGCCCGATTTGGATTTCCAAGTATTTAATATATGCGCCTTGGTTTCGATATGGCAATACCCCACCCCCAATCCGTCGAAGCTCGGATTTCTTTAATCAAATTAGAGTTTTCTTCGTGTCTCTTTGCGGATTCACTCATGAATTTGCTCAGGGTATCTTCCATAGATTGCCTTCGTTCTTGGTATGAAGGATTTTCGTTGTTCCTTTGATAGAATCTCGAAGTTGCTGCTCTATATCCCCCTCCTTGAAAAGGTCTACCAAATTGTATGTATGTACGTTCTCTAGGGTTTTCCCCTTCTACTTTTAGTGGGTACTGCTTGGTGTAATGGGTCCTTTGCATTGTTCGCATCCCAACTTGAGTCACATATACTTTTTTCCTTCGCTTTCTTGATCTCTCTTCCCTAATTATTAAGTTTGTGCTTGTATAGCTGCCAATCATCAGAAGTTTCAGTACTTCTGACTCTTGATGTTCCATTGTGCCATTTTTGAGAGTATTCAGCCATTTCTTGGATGGCTATTTTTACGTCAGCAGTAGTTTTTGATAGTATGGCACCTCTTGAATCAAGAATTTGTCGAGTTGGAACATCTAATCCATTATAGAACAAGACTACCTCCTGCATCTTCTTTAAATAGTGTTGAGGACACTTCATCAATAGCTCTTTAAATCGTTCCCAGGCTTGATAGAGGTTTTCGTCAGGCTCTTGTTGGAAGTTATTGATTTCCTCCATTTTCTTTGCAGTACGAGCAGGTGGGCAATATTTGCTTAGAAACTTAGTCTTCAGATCTTCCCAGGTTGTAATCGAACCAGTTGGTTTATTTCTTAGCCAACGACTTGCGGCTCCGGTTAGGGACACGAGGAAGGCTCTAAGCACCACTTAATCTATAGTAATATTAGGAATGTGAAATAAATCCACGATCTCAAAAACTTTCTCAATGTGTTCGTTCGCATCTTCATGATCTGAACCGCTGAAGGTGTTAGTACGTAGTTCTTTGAGAAATTGGCCCTTTAGTTCAAAGTTATCTTTGTCTTCAATTTTAGGCCTAGCAACTCCCGATCCATAGTCAGCTCGGGTCTTGCTCATGTACTGCTCCATAGTTTCCGCCACTATTTCCGTAACTTCTTCCTCCGAGTATTCTTGGTCAGAAAGTAAATTCAAATCAGGCGATCTCAATTCGTCAAGACTTAGTGTCTTGAAGTGTCTCCTAGATGATCTAAATTCTCATTCAGGTTCTTTGTAAGGTGTGAATAGTTTGTTAGCTGAACTCCTTGTCATGCACTACCTGAAATAAGGGATAAACAATTAGTAGGATTTTTAGGATAGAAAAATTTTTAGCACGGAAATTAGATATGAAAACTTAGGTTCTGCTTCTGTTACAGATGATTGATACCCCGTATCTAATAGAAGTGGATATGCCGTATTAATAAGTTGAATCGAATACACTGTATTGGACAGAAGGTTGGATACGCCGTATCTAATGGAAGTGGATACGCCGTATTCAATTATCGACCAGAACAGCGTATTAAGAAAAACAATTAAATACGCAAACAATTAAACTAACAAATATACAAAAATATACATAATATACAAGAATATACACTAAACTAATTAACACTACTCCTAAGGGTTAGATCTAATCTAATGACCCAAACATAAAATAAAAATCAAGATTAATTTTCACTCCCTGGCAGCGGCGCCAAAAATTTGATGTGGGTCGTTGTGTGGTGTATATTTAAGATGTTTTAAGTTTTAAAATTTTATTTTGCTGACTTAACCAAAAACGCCACTTTAACGGGCAGTATATCCGGTCGGTGGTAGATTCGTGGTAAGTAGGGTGTCGAACACTTGAAGCGAGGTTAAATCTCTCAATTTATTTATATTTTGGTTATCTAATCTATGTTAAATCTAATCTAAGTCAAACCTATGCTAAACCTATACTAAACCTATGTTAGTTATAATCCTAATTCTAACAGGTCAAAGGGGGTTTCTGCCTAAGAGACTGGCACATGTTGGTCGGTGACTACAATCAATTTAAGACACTTTAACCCACGCAAGCTAATTAACAGAAGATAAAAAAGCGATCGAGACTTATATAAGAAAACTGTATTAACCATCAATAATCCGATTAAAACGTTGGTTTGTTTATTTAGTGCAATGATTTTTTCTCTCTAGGTGTCATATCATTCTTAAGACTTAGGCGGGACTTCTTCCTAAGACCTAGACACATTAAGTCTATCACAATTAAAGCGTCCGCATAAAGCATCCTTATTTACTGATTATAATCTATCTTAGGGATTAAAGCAATGGTGATTGACATTTCGTTTAGATACGTATCAAACAAATAACCCTTAATATATATATATATATATATATATATATATATATATATATACACACACACACACACACACACACACATCTACATAAGCAAAATATCATACAAATTATTCTTAGAAAAGAATAATAAGTAATCACCATGGGTATCGTTCTCCTCGGTGAAAGGTGAATGGAAATCTACGTTCATGTTGTAAATCGAGCTTGATTGTCATTTAAGTTTTGGTTTCTAAATCTAATAACGTAAAGGGAAAGCATATAAAGGTACGCTAAATTAGAAAATTAATGCAATTTAAAAACCTAACGACATTAAATAAATTAAAACTAATTAATAAACTAACTAATTAACTAAAAATGACAAATTAAAACTCTTAAAACTCAAAATGCAAATTTATTAAACTAAAATGCATTAATCTATTTTTTAAAACACAGAAAATATTTTTTTGAATTTTTAAACTATTTAAAACTAATTTTTTAAACTAAATAATACTATAAATTAAATTAAAAATTCTAAACTTAATCCTAAAATTTTGATAAAATTTATAAAAATACTAGATACTATTCTTAAGGTTTATAAAAAAAAATGAGTCAATAAGCTCTAACCTATAAGCTGTGAAAAATCAATAACAAAGAATATGATAAAACTGAAAATAGGTATTAATATTAACTGGTGCAAGGGTCTAATGAAAAAGACCCAAGGGCGCGTTGGTAAGGAGTGTGTGTTGTGTGGGGGAGGTCACAGGTTCGAGTCCTGTAACCTACCTTTTTGTGAAAATATTTTTTTATTTTTCTTTTTGAAAAAGCTACAGAATAAGCTAAAATAGGAAACATTAATAAAAGAACTTTTTGCCAAAACTTCTTAATAAGCTTAGAAAAAGCAATCAAAAGTGACAGATTATAGTTAAAACTGCTAAGCTTGAAATTAAAACTGTTTGGCTTTTAAATGACTCAAAAAGCAAAAAGAAAAATTAATAAGCTAAAACAGACTTAAGCTAGACTTAATAAGCAATAAAGGACCAAAAATAAGCAAAAAGAATAATTTGAAAGACAACTAAAAGGCAATAAGACAGTGGACTTAAGATGATAGATTTCTAAGGACAATGACCAAAGTTTAAGATAAACTTTTGAACCAATAAGCACATAGAATAAGCTGAAAGCTAAAAACAGATAAAGACCTAGAATAAGTAAGCACTAAATACTATGCATAAACAAACTAAATAAGCTAATGACATAAGCTGAAAAGCAATAAAAGTCCTAAGACAGATTACTCTAAAGGCTTAAAAGGATTTAAACCACTATTTTTAAGCTAAGATTAAAGATCTAATAAGCTCTAGGAATAAGCTAAAAAGGAGAAAACAGATAAAGATTGACTCTCAAATAACAAAAATAAGTTGAAAGAAAGCAATTTGGTTTAGAAAATAGCTAGAAAAGATAAATCAAAATGACAGTTTACTCTATTTTTTGGCTTTTTGAAAATGAAATGACATATTACAACTTAATTTTAAGAATCAAATAAGCAAAATTAAAAGGCAAAAAGCTTAAAACAAATTAAGATCATGACTCAATAAGCAAATCTAAACTGGAATTAAGCTTAATAAATCACTAAATAAGCTTAAAACCTAAGTTAAAACAGATTGCATACATGACTCTTTTTTTTTTTACTTTTTATGCTAATGACTAATGCAACTAGATTTTAAGACTCTAAAATGACTTTTGACAAACTAAAACTTAAAACAGATTAACCTTATACTACTATAAGGTGAATGTAACTAAATTTAACCTAAATTAAGCTAAGAAATGATCCTAAATGATCTGCAAACATAGGCTCTTAAGCTTAAACCAAAAATTACCACTACTTGACTGATTTTATTCAAAACTTCTAAAAAGCTATTCCTAACTTTAATAAGTCAAGACAGATGTGCAAAGATGCATTAGACACTCATTTGGACATAAAAAACTTCAACTTAAGCAAACTTTTTCTAAATTCATCTAAAAATAAGTTTAGAACAGATTTAAAACTAGTAGACTTGACTTTTGATAAATCAAACTAAAAACTTGACAAAACTATATTTAAGCTTATGAAAACTATCATTAAGACTTAAATTGAGCTTATGAAATCTAAATTAAGCACTAAAAACAGTCTTAACTCTAGTTTACTAAGTTCCTACTGCTTATCCCAAACACCCCTTTAAACTTTTAAAAACCTTATTCAAAGCAAAACAGACCTTAATAAGCATTAATTTATGAAACAGGTGAAGAACTATAGACATTAAGGATAAATAAGCATGAACCTAATGAAAATGATCACTAGATAATAAGCTAGACAAAATAAGCTAATTTAGATTCAAAATGACATATTTTATGAAAATTCAAAGTAAGCTACTACTAAACTACATTAAGCTAAATCTAGATATGATAAGCACATAAGCACAGATTAATTAGCACAATTAAGCAGTGAATAAGCAGAATAAGTAGTTTGATAAGCTAAGATTAAATTTAAGTAAAAATAAGGTAAAGTAAACATACCTTAGTCCTTTGCTTAAACAAGGACATAAAATGCTCTAAGAGCTAATCTACAAGCTCCAGCATAAGCTGGTAAATCACCATAAGCCCATCCATTTTTGACTTATCATCCAAATAAGCTCACTAAGTAACTTCCAAACACATTTTGATTTAATTTGTATAAAAGTAAAGACAGAATTTAAAAACAGTATTTAAGAAGCTAAAATTTTATTAAATGAAAAGGGATTACAATGCTTTTGAAAGGAAAATTATAATAAGGAAAGATAATAAGCTGAAACTTAAGCTACACTACTCTTATCTACACTACTCTAGATATCTTCTACTGTGTGAAATCCTTCCTATTTATAGGAGAAGAATGAAGCTTCTAGGCCTTCAGAAGCGTCTTCAATATCCATCTATAGCCCTTAGATCATAACAACCTTCCTATCATCCATTTTGAGCCCTTGATTGCCTCCTTGTCCTTTCCACCAATGGTATGGCTTGGGATTGCCAACGTGGCCTGCTGTGAAGCTACGTTGGTCTTCTAAAAGAGGTTGTGCGTGTGGTGAAATGATTTTACCCGTACATTAATTTGCAGTATAAAAGAATGGAAGGGAGGAGGATGATAAACAGTAAATTTGACCCTGTGTGTTCATTTGACTTGGGTAAGGGTGTGGGATTGGGCTTTTTATTATAACATGGGCCAAGTTTGGACTGGATTTGGAACTGGACTTTTTATTAAGGTTTATGTTTTCTTTTGGACTAGGATTAATAACATTCAAATGTTAATAGGCTGACCCGACCCATGAAACGGGTACAGGTTGGCCTATTAAAATTGAATACGCCTTTGGCTTTGTTTTCTCACGCTCTTCCAATCCCGTGCTCGGTTTTGTTCAATTTGGATTTGTTTTTGTCCTTTTTTGAATATCCGTTACCTGCACATTACGTTTGACAAAACACACATATACAATGCATTTTTCATGTAATTGATAACGTTGCTTGACCTCTTTTGCTCTTTTTTCCTCTGAAAATCGACTTTTGTGGTTTAGGTATCGAGAATATGATTTAACACACTTAAAACTCATTTTTGAGTTTTGTATTTATTGGGTCTAGAAGTCGGTTAGATACGGCGTATCCAATGGGTTGGATACGGCGTATTGGAGTTTCTTGGAGTAGGGACCACATTTGATATCTTCAAGAATATTCACATACTATATCTTGAATACGTGTATTGAGTCTCTCTGGATATGGCGTATTGAGCTTTATTCCTTTGTGGTCTTTGATGAGTGCAGGCACGTATACACCGTATCTTCCTTGATGGATACGGCGTATTGGTCTTCAGAATAGTAATCTTCAAAATATATTCGTTTAAGCTCCAAAATGCGCACCTTTTGCTAATATTCACCAAGTACTCCATAATTACTGCAATTCTTAAATATAAACGATTAAATAACAATTCTTTACAATAACTATATAAAATGGGTTAATAACATGGGATAAATGATGCTATAAAATAAACGTTATTTGATGTCATCAAGCACCCACCATCACCAGACTACGTGCCTGGTCCTGAGCACCCACCTTCACCAGATTATGTACCTGGTCCAGAGTACCCAGAGTACTTGGTACCATTTGACGATGAGGTACATATTGAGGATTAGCCTCTACCAGCTGATGCTTCACCTACATCCCTATCACCGGGCTATGTTGCTGACTTTGATCCTTCGAAGGATGACCCAGAGGAGGACCCCGAGGAGGATCCTGCTGAGTATCCTGCTGATGAAGGAGATGATGATGATGAGGATGATAAGGAGGACGAGGAGGAGGAGGAGCATCTAGCTCCGGCCGACTCTACTACATTACCTGCTATCGACCCTGTCCCCTCAGCTGAGGATACAGAGGCATTCGAGACAGACGAGTCTGCACCTACACCACCTGTACCATCACCTAGACTTCACAAGGCTAGGATATATGTCCGACCCCAAACACTGATGGTAGCATCTGCTGAGACACTCATCGCTGAGTATGCTTTTACACCTACATCCCCATCACCACCACCATCTCTACTATTATCTCCACTCCTCTAGATTCCCTCACCACCATTACCTTTACCATCACCACCTACCCATACTAGCCCTACCTATGCTAAGGCACCATTGGGCTATAGAGTGGCCATGATTCGGTCGAGTGTTGCATCACCACTACCATTACCTGCACCATCATCACCTTTGCTATTACCTGCTACTGACTGTAGGGAGGATTTTCTGGAGGCTGATGTGCCACCTCGGAAGAGGCTGTGTTTGACTGCTCCTGCTCCTAGGTTTAAGGTGGGGGAGAGTTTAGCAACTGTTGCTGCTAGACAGCCTGGATTGGATGTTACTCGTGCTAGTAATTATAGTTTTCTTGATACTGTGGATGCCACCCCTGTATGTCCTATGTCCAGAGAGGTTGGCTATAGGATTATGGATGTTTAGGATGACATGGTTGGGGATATGGAGGGGAGAGCACCGACCACTTTAGAGGAGTTAAGCCAAAGAGTGACAGATCTTGCCGCTACTCTTGCTCGAGATACTCATGAGATGTATGTTCAATTTGAGGAAGCCCAGGATGACCGAGCTCTTTAGAGAGCCCAAGTCAACACATTGTTTAGAGATAGGCGATATCATCTCTACACGGCTATGCTTTTAGAGAGCAAGGCTAGGTGCGCCCGGCAAGCATGGTTACATGCCATGGACTGTAACAGGGCGGTACATGCTGAGCTCCTAGCATATCGAGTAGAGGTCAGGGAATTGCATGAGCAGATCAATGCATTACAGAGATGGAGGACTGAGGACCAAAGAGCCAGAGAGCCAGAGCCCTTTAGAGATCTAGAGCCCTCTAGAGATCCAGAGCCTCAGGATGGATCAGCTGATGCTGGTAGTAGCTGTTAGTATTGTGCCATTTGTTAGCTATCCTGTATAGCCTGCTAAGTTTTATGGGTAACTCCCAGCTAGTAGGCTGTAGGGATTTATTTCATCTTTTAGCTATCTTGTATGGCATGCTAAGTATTATAGGTAACTCTCAGCTAGCATTGCCTTAGGGCTATATTTTCATTTTGTATCCCATCTGTACTGGTCATTTGTAACCAAACTATAATGTATGATTATCGATATTGTTATGTATGAATGTCGATTTATTTTTGTCATTGTTGATCTCACTTCGGTTGTATATTTCACTGTCTATTGTGATCTCTTTTTATTTATTATGCATATGTCATGTTGCATTTATGATTGTATGAAATCTAACGTATATTATATTTTCTTGTGATTTTGAAGAAAATGACGCCAAAGAGAACCACCACAACAACCACCACCATACCTATGACCGATGCCGTCATTAAGGCACTAATAGCTCAAGGAGTTGCTGATGCTTTGGCTGAGTATGAAGCACATAGAAGCAGTGGAAATAGCGATGATAGCCATGAGTCTGGAAGTGGTCGAAGGATAGAGCGAGCTGCTCGTGAGTGCACTTACATAGACTTCTTGAAATGCCAACCCCTTATTTCAAGGGTACTGAAGGAGTTGTTGGTTTAACTCAATGGTCTGAAAAGATGGAGTATGTATTCCATATTAGCAACTGCACCGTCGCGTACCAGATCAAGTTTGCTACTTGCACTCTTCTTGGAAATGCTCTGACATGGTAGAATTCCCACATCAAGACTGTTGGTCATGATGTAGCATATGGCATGCCATGGAAAACATTCAAGAAGATGATGACTGATAAGTACTGCCCAAGAGGCGAGATCAAGAAGCTAGAGATTAAACTTTAGAATCTGAAAGTCAAAGGTACTGATGTGTTGAGGTATAACCAACATTTTCAAGAGTTGGCATTGATGTGCTCGAGAATGTTTCTCGAAGAATCTGATGAGGTCAAAAAGTATGTCAGTAGACTCCCCGACATGATTCAGGGAAGTGTGATGGCGTCTAAGCCCAAGACAATGCAAGATGCAATTAAGTTTGCAACTGAACTGATGGATCAAAAGATCCTTACTTTTGCTGACCGTCAAGCTAAAAACAAAAGGAAGCTTGATGACAACTCAAGAAGCAACCAGAATCAATAACAACCTTTCAAAAGGCAAAATGTGGCAAGGGCTTACACTGCTGGGCTTGGGGAGAAGAAAGTATACGGAGGATCTAAACCTCTGCGCCCTAAATCCACCTACCATCATGATGGGCAGTGTGCTCCCAAGTGCAACAACTACAAGAGAGGTGCCCATCTGGCCTGTGACTGTAGAAGTCCAGCTGCTGCTGCCAATAACCAAAGTGCCCCCGTGGCGAATCAGAGGGTCGTTACTTGTTTTGAATGTAGGGTTCAAGGGCATTACAAGAAGCACTGCCCAAAACTGAAGAATAATAACCATGGAAACCAAGATGGGAACGGTGGAGCAACAGCAAGGGCTTATGCAGTGGGAAATGCAGGGAAAAACCCGGATGCCAATGTAGTTACATGTACATTCCTCCTAAACAACCGCTATGCTTCTATCTTGTTTGATACTGGTGCCGATAGGAGTTTTGTGTCTACTGCATTTAGTTCCCTATTTTATATCGTTCCAACTGCACTAGACCATGATTATGATGTCAAACTAGCCAACGGGAAAATAATTATAGTTAATACTATCATATGGGGTTGCACTTTAAATATTTTAAATCATCCATTCAACATCGACTTAATGCCCGTAGAGCTTGGTAGTTTTGACATCATAATTAGTATGGATTGGTTAGTAAAGTATTATGCCGTAATCGTCTGTGATGAGAAGATCGTACGTATTCCCTTTGGAAATGAGATCTTAATTGTTCGTGGTGACGGAAGCAACAACAGAAACGAGTCGATTAAACATCATCTCATGCACCAAAACTTAAAAGTACTTACTGAAAGGATGCGATATCTTTTTGGCACATGTTACCACAAAGAAGGGCGAAGACAAGTCGAAGGAGAAGCGACTTGAAGACATACCAATTGTTCGAGACTTTCCTAAAGTATTTCCCCAGGACTTGTCGGGTATTCTACCAACCTGACAAGTGGAATTTCAAATTGATTTGGTACCTGGTGCTGCACCTGTAGCACGGGCGCCTTATCGATTAGCTCCGTCCGAGATGAAAGAATTGTCAGATCAACGGCAGGAACTTTCCGACAAAGGCTTTATAAGACCTAGTTCCTCACCTTAGGGAGCTCCGGTCTTGTTTGTCAAAAAGAAGGATAGATCATTCTGGATGTGCATCGATTATCGTGAATTAAATAAGCTAACTGATAGGTCACATGAATCTTGAATCAATCATATCAACATGTAAGATTAGAGAGAATGAGGGCAAGTAAAGGGAAAATTCAAATCTTATTATGGAGGGAAAATGAGAGTTAATTACAAGGGCATCACCCTCTAATGAAGATTAGAGGGCTATTTATAGGCAATGGGAGGGAGGCTTCCCTTCCTTATTTTCCTAACTTGTCAATACTAGTCCCTAGACTTTGGTTATTATGCTATTTCTTACTTAAAGCATAATAAACCTTATTACAAGCTATATTAAACTAAACAAAATAAAGTCTAATAACAAAATATAATAAAACCACATAATCAACACTTTTCCATAAACCTAACAATCCCCCCTAAGGGTCGATTATTCTGGGCGTTTCCTCCTTGGTCCAAGTGGTCTTCCATTCACATACATCTCCCATCTTCTCATTTGATCTCGATAATTCAATCGAACTTCAATCTCTTCTTCAAACAACTTAAGAAACTCAACTTCATCATTTGTGAGTTCTTTTTGCACATAGCCATACTTGACATCATTATAATAACTCTTTAGTCCTTCAAGCGTTCTTCTCAGTGTTGCATCACAAAACTTATGTATCTCTGAATGTCTCATCACCCTTTTCTCTTTCTTGCTATTAGTGTAAATGATTCCATGTACGGGCTCATAGACAATAGAAAACACATCATATTCTTCAATTCCTGGAAATGTAAATGTTGGTGCAGTGAGATTAATCTTCTGTTGATAGCTTTCGATTCCATGTTAAAAATTGTGCACTCTTTCCTATATCACTGAACTCCTGATGAACACTGATAGAGACCATATCTTGTATAAGGATTAAACTTCTTTATACACTTATTAACCCATCTGGAAGTCCGTTCTTCAATATCATCATCATTGAAGACAATTGCTGGAAATTTATGAAGTGACAAAACGATCTTCTCAGGACCTGAATTTCCTTTCTGCTTTCCCAAACAATGTCACTTTGCAAGAAATTCTTCATCTGATCAATGTGATACTGATGTTCATCTCCTGAAGTACATCTTTGTCTTAGCATCTCATCCGCCATCTTCTTCAACTTAGCTTCATCAATTGTCAAAGATATCTCTTCCATGATGTCTTGTGTTACTTGCTTAGTTGGAATCTCATCATCATCAGAAGCATAAGAATCAGTCCAGAAATCAAATTCATCATCTTGTTCTTGATTACCTGAAATAAAAGGACCTGGTTCCTCTACATTAACTTGTCCAGACGATGACTCTCCAGATACATATGCTTCATACTCTGATGTCTTCTGCCTTTTTGCACTATTCTCCCCCTCAGGATGAGCATCATCATGAGGATCGTCCTGATCTCTTGTGCGAACGGCAGAAGATCTACAAGCAGTTTGTTAACTTTGGTTCAGATGAACCTGATGATGGTGTAGGATGAGTAACCGTCAATTCCTGGAGTTTCTCGGTATCCGAAGATACGAGAGTAGAGAGATTCCTAGGTGATCTAGTTGGTGAGGGAATTGGTGAAATCCTAGTCTCCTCTACATTCTTCCCTTTCACCCTTCTCCTTAATTCAAACACTTCATCAGTTATTTCATCTTCTTCATCATCAACATTTACAGGTGGAACAATATTGGTAACATCTACCATTGGAGTATCTTTATCTGGTTCCACCTTCGTGTCCTTTGTAGTCTCTTCCTCCTTTTCCTGAACAATCTCCACCTCCGGACTTTCCTTATCACTCCTGGGCTCTAACCTAGTGCCGGGAATAGATGTGTCATCATGCCTAGGGGGTGAACTATCATCAACATTCTCAGGATTTTCAACAAGCTTCTCAATCTCCTCAGCTGCCAAGTGCTCGTAGGGTTAGGTGACCTAGGGGCGCTAGGTGTCCTATTCGTTCCCTGGGTAGACTCAGTCGGCTGTGACTGAGTCAGAGGAACATCTAGCCCAAACACCTCTGCATACATCTTATAATGCTCTGTAAGCTTCATCTCATCTGTGATCATCCATGCTAATTAGAAACAGTCTTGAGTTCCATTGTAAATCCCAACACTTGTTTGTAAAATGGAACCATATCAGAGAATGATGGTGGTGGCACAAACGAAGCATGATTGTTATCATTTGCTTGTGGAAGATGAAAGATTGTTCTGAAGTCATCCAGAGTAAGTGTAAGCTCTTTTCTATCCAGCAAGAACTTGAGTCGATGCTTTGATCCGTCTTCTTTCAAAGTATGCCAGAACTGTGCCATATAAATCCAAGGTACAGATGCTGAAGCTGCAATGCTGAATCGTAACGGATGACTTTTGCTTCCTAAATTGAATATTTCATTCATAATACAACATCTTGAAGATTGTTATAATCATCTCGAGCACGTCTCAAATGTCAGGAAGATAGTCAATAATAGACTGGATGATGATCTCTTCGTAAATCGTGGTATAGGGATCAAAGTGAACACGGATGAATGAAGCAAATAGTAAATGCCTTCCCACATTAACTCTGCATAATCCACATGAATGTTATTAACAAAGCAATATAACATTTTCATTATCTGCAATGGCGGTTGGTCCCATCCCGTAACGCGTATAGTCAAGCACTTGGAGAATATCTTGCATAACGTCTGCCAAGGCTGTAGAAGACCATGTATCTTGAAATGTAAAACAGTCTGAATTTCATTGTAAATCCAACACATGTTTGTAAAATGGAACCATATCAGAGAATGATGATGGTGGCACAAACCGAAGCATGATTGTTATCATTTGCTTGTGGAAAGATAAAGATTGTTCTGAATCATCCCAGAGTAAGTGTAAGGTCTTTTCTATCTAGCAAAAACTTGAGTCGATGCTTTGATCTGTCTCTTCAAAGTATGCCATAACTCTGTGCCATATAAATCTAAGTACAGAGCAGAAGTTGCAATGCTGAAAATCGTAACGATGAATTCTTAATAATATTCAATCAGAATCTTGCTCTCTGCTGGACATTGCACATGCTTCCAAGAAGTCAGACCTCCTTATTTGCATCCATAAGGTCATATTGCTTGTTTGGAGACAACAGCTCATCTGGATGAACATCAGCTGCATGTGGTTGTTGTGCAATGATTATAACTGAATGAATACAATATGAGGTGTAGGAAAACCAATAAATTCTTTTGACATTTTGTCTGTTCCTCTCTTCCTTTTTTATTAGTTCTGTCTGAGCATTCTTTTTGAACATATTTGAACAGTTTTGTTTTTTTTTGTTCTTTTTTTTTTTCTCAGTTCCATTCTTGCTTTTTTCTAGCACATGCCACAAAAACGCTTATTGCGAATTAATTCTTTATTTCCCATTTGGTGTGTTTCTGGCATTTCTATTCCCGAACACACCGTTGATTTGTTTTTTTCGCGTATGGAATTAGGCTCTCTCATTCCTGTTTTTTTAGAATATTCTCACCAAATTCTCTGTGACATGATACTCTCTCTAGAAAGATGAAGGATTTCTCTTTTGATTTTGAATCAAGAGACACAGTTATGAAAAATTTAAGAGAAATCCTTCAAACTTCTTAAAATTGTTTAAAGAAGAGTATCATTTGACAAAAATAACAGATTATTGAGAAACTTTTTTTTCAAAAAAAGCATGTGACTAAAACTTTTCATGATGTTTATATAATGAATAATGTAATCACTAAAAAAAACATCACAAACCTACCCACTGAAAGGACACAAAGAATTCCACTCACTCCTCATTTTGTTTCATATGCAGAAAAACGGGCCGTAGCCCAAGACGAGACATAAGGTCCATCTAAAACAATTGAGATTTGAAATTAACATATTCATTTCAAGACGTTATAAAACGACTTTGATCTTTCACAATTGATTATTGAACCAAAACCTTGAATACAAACACAACTCATTCAATAATTGAAGTGGACAACTAAGTCACAACGACTACGAGGAGGTGGGGAGGTGGGGGGTGGAGGAGGGGAAGTAGGGGGTAGGGGAGGGGCTCACGGGGGGGAAGGGGGGGGGGGGGGGGGGGGGGGGGGTGGGGTCGTCGTGGTCTGCGGGGGTGGGGGACGGCTGGCGTTTGGGTGGGGGGTGGGTGGCGGTGTTGTTTTGTAATTAGGCGATGGAGTTGGAGTTGATGGTGATTTTTTGGCTAGTTACGTAATTGTTATAAGGTGGACAGTCAATAGTCCAGAAGTTTTCGATACCGAAATTTTTGTTAAAATTCATAGTCCCCCGATCCACCTCCCCCCTCACCTTTCTGCTGACTGATTGAAACAATCGGAATGAGTCGGATAGAGTGACTTTAGTGTTCCATTCTATTACGCTGATTACTCTGTCAGGATGCGTTGTCTCAGACAATGTGACTCGAGGGAGGATCTCACTAATCAAGCGAGTGCGCGACAGAACATAATTCTAGATCAGCTTTATTTATAACGTGTGAGTATATGCTTCAACTGGCTCCGTTGTCAAAACAATCTCTAAGCTGTTTAAGTAGCTCTATGACTACAAGTCTATGAGCTACTGTGACAGACATTGTGAGCTTAGATTGATACTTTGTCATTTACTTATTGCTATATATATGAGTCTAAATTTGTGTGGTGGCAGGGGTCATAGTGGTGGCAGACGGGTTACAGCGCTTTTTGAGAGCGGGAGGTGGCATTACACTGGACGAGTAGCATCGCTCGTTGCAGTCAATACGATAGATCGAGATCAATCTAATTGATGAAGCGATTTCAAGTGTAGATAGGGTGGTAGTAGCGAGAGAAATGGGTACCAGAGCGAGCTCTGCGGAATGGCCCCGCGATTTAGATAGCGGCAGATATATTGGGCTTTGTGTAAACTTTGAGGTGTGAGGCGAGCTAACGTCATAGGGTCTGTGTGAGACTGTCGGAGAAGCTGTAAGGTGAGATTAAGCGACTGGGATAGTCGAAGGAGAGAGTCTTTATATACGTTATGGGTAGAACACGATCTAGTTGGATGGTCTACATATATGTGTGAGAGGTATTACAGATATCTTCGAGAGGCTTGAGACATGTATTGTGTGGGGGGGACAGAGATCTTAGGGGACACACGACTCACACTTTGACATGATCGTCAGTACGTAAGTGCGGGAGTGTGTGGTGAAGGTGTTACGTGACTATTGTGTTCTTCGGGACAAGAGTAGACGAGATATATGTAGTGAGATCTAACTATGAGAGAGGAGTGTGTGGTATTAGAGGACTAGTAAGTGGTAGGGTGTATATACTATATAAGTTCTGACACAGTGGATGATATGGGGATGATGAGTTGATTATGTGAGGTGGAAGGTTGATAGTGGTAATAGTTTGATTGAGTTAAATTGTGTATAAAGTATTTTCGTTGTGTGTGACATTTGTTTCACATATGAGTTAGTTGTGTGAGGTGTATTTCATGTTTCTCTCTTTATGATTTTTTTTTTTCTGTGGTCTGTTAGGTTATGATATGGAGACACGTGAACATTGCGTGATTTGATTTGTTGGGACGTAATGTGTGGGTTGATATAAGTGTAGTGTAGTTTTTTTATGGGGAACGAGTGTTTTGAAGTAAGAGGGGTAAATAAATAAGTAGTTATTGCTGAGATTGTTTGTAAATTAATGGGTAGTGGATGTGGTGATGGAATAGTAAATTAGATGAGAGAGTTGTCGAAAAAGTTTATGTTAAGTATAGAGTGTTAATCATGAGGGGTAGTGGGATTTAGAGGATGAAAATTGTACGCAAAATCAGAATATGAGAATGTTGAGGAAGGTAGCAGCGTTGAAGAGATGGTGAAATTGTGTTTGGAGTAGTCTGAGCGGTTGATACTATGGTGTGGTGGTAAAATAACTTAAGATAGCGTGATAACAATTAAGTACTCTTCATCAAATCGGTTATGAATACAGTTGGTAGGTAGATATCAAAAAAATAGAAAGGAGGACACATCATAGGAAAAAAGTAATGGAGCGAAGGTTCTAGGGGGCAGAAACAGGTGTCCTCTATAAGAATCCTTATCTCACTGAAAGAGCCTCCGAAAATTGTATTGTGCGAGTGTAAGAGTACAGTGACGATAGTTGTTGGACTCGTTTGTCACCTATATGACACTATCTACGGTTGACTCGCGATCGAATATGATAGAGTGACACAGATCTGTGTGTCTCTACAGGATGCGGAGGTCACACCGAGGGACTTTGTATTCACCGAAATTGTTTTGGAAAGATTTACACATTCAGTCATTGTATTTACAGTTCCAATTTTTTTTGTTGGATTTACACAAACTCCCCCTTAAACAATGAATCATTTCAACACTCCCCCCTTTGAAATAACATCACGTAAAATTCATAGTCCGAAAATGAAAAATTGTTACTCTTTCAACTAAAACCCCCCCTCGAAAATATAACATTTCCAAATTTAGTCATCATGAGAGTTTATTATCAAAAAGATGTTTGTAAATGAAAATTGTAAGAAACCCCCTTTTTTTTGGGATCATGGATTTCGTATTTTGCAATGTAAAAGGTTTTAATAAGAAACTTGGAATCATGAAACAAAAGATTGTAATTCTTTTTAAATTATGTTGTTGTTTTTTTTTTTTTTTTTGTTTTTTTTAATAAGAAAAATGTGTCAAATCTTTTTGTTATTTTTGAAATATTTATGTACATGATTGTGATGTATGATCTTTTTAAGAAGATAACTTTGTCAGACTTTCCAACTGAGTTGGAGTCATACATCTCATACCAATGCGATGAACTAGATACTCAAAGCGTTCTTTTGGAAGCGCATTAGTAAATAGATCCGCTAGGTTGGTATAATGTTCCGACAAAGAAAATTTCCACAGTACCCCACTCAACGAGTTTCTTAATAAAATGATACCGGATGTCCAATGGCTTTGTCTTAGAATGTTGACTGGATTGAATGAATACAATGGCACTCTTGGAATCACAATACATCAAATCCGATTGTATTTAAATCCCATAGTCAACAGTTGAGTACGCATCCATATCACTGAGCATAGCATGCAGACAATTGAAACATATTCAGCTCTGCGTAGACATCGTAGTATAATCTTTGTTTACCTTAAACTCAACTCACGAGCTTTCCCACCCAAAAATTGCAATCCTCCTGATGTGCTTTTATAATCATCTTTAAACCTCATGGTCCGCATCTGAATAGCAATTAGTCAAAACCAAGAATCCTTTGATACCATAAGGCCCATTTAAGACTGTCTTAGGTACCGGAAGATCGTTTGCACCTCATATTGAGGTGTTTGACCGAAGGTCCCATGCTTGAAATTAAAACGTGCACATACAAAAGTAAGCAAAGGCTATGTCTGCTCGACGGCTGTTAGATACATAACCCATCCTATCATTCGACGATAAGTCGTTTGGTCAGTAGGAGTGCCTTGTAAATCAGATCAAGTCTCTCTATTACCAAGGTGTGCTCATAGAGACACTTCATCTAAACCATTGTTTCTTTAACACACTCTATTGCATAATGTGAATGACTTATGAATAACCACGGGGAGAGTTTGATGAACTTTGAAGTCCAAGAAAGAGACTTTAGTTCACCCATCACGACATTTCATAATGTTTTTCATTAAGTTTTGCAAATCTTTTACAAAAATCGGATTTGTTGACCAAAAATAATTTGTCATCAACAATATACTTGAACAAGTAATATGTGCCCCTCCGTGACGTTCAGTAAACAAAAGTTGGTTCAATTTATACCTTTATAGATCCCGTGTTAATTAGAAAAAGAAGACTGTTGTCATACCATGCATGAGGTGCTTGCTTAAGACCTAATAGACTTTTTCAACCTGTAACGTGATTGGAAATTCAGTATCAATAAACCCTTCAGGCTGCGACTTACACTTCTTCCTTTTTTTTCACAAAAAGGACCATTGAGAAAAGCCGTTTTGTGACATTCATTAGAAAGATAGTGATATTCATATGAGCAGCCAAAGTCATGAACACCCGACAGCCTCAATACGAGCAACAGAGCAAATGACTCCTCAAAATCAATTCCTTCTTCTTGCTTACAACCTTTAGCCACAAGACGAGTTTTGTTTCAAACCACAATATTATCTGCATCACACTTATTCTTCCAAATCCATTTGAGAGCAATAACATTATTTCCTTCTGGTCGTGGAACTAATTCCCAAACTTGAAGTCTTTCAATTGATTCAACCTCATTTTGCATGACTCAACCAACTATGATCGGCCATAGCTTCTTTGATGTCTTTTTTCAAAAGTGCTAACGGTTAATGCATACATGCAAACCTTAGAATCGGTATGTAGCCGTTGACGAGTCATAACAGGTTTGGATAGGTCACTAATAACTTGGTCTAGATGATGATCTTTTGTTCAAATGTGAGTCGAGGGTTGTACTTGATGGAAACTCTGCACATTTAATGGTTCAAGATTCGTTGGTAGATGACTCAATTTCCTCCTGATCATAGAATAAATGTAACAAACTGTGTCTTACCATCAAAATCAGCCAGAATCTTCCTTGATGTTAATTCATCAACTATTACAAAGAGATTGGAAAAGTTTGTTGTCAGATGTTTGACAACAGGAGGAGCCTCATGTGTTCAACAATAGATTGAGGAGTAGAAGTGTAGTAGTTTCTGGATCGGAGTCAGTTGTGCAGCGGAATTGATGGTAGTATCAGAAGATTTCTGCTCAAAATAATCTTCAAACATTGGACTGAACAAATTATCCAAATCCTCTTTTGAAGGATATTTCATTAAGTCATCTGATGAATTTTTGATTAGTAAACCGTGATTTCGTTTCTAAATAATTCGTGTTCAGAAGCTATTGCTGTAAGCTCATTCAAAACTTGACTGAATAGACTCCATATTCCGTTTTGGTGCGACGGTTATCGATTCGAAACTCTCTGATGTTTTGAATAACCCAATAAAAACCCCAATGTCTCTTTAGGTTCATATTCCCAGATCAGCACGTCATTTTTCATATAACACATAAGCCAAACACAGAAAATACTCACAATTGCTTTCGCCACGTAACAGCTCGATAAGGTGTTTTATTGTGTTTCGTGGTTTTGAGGATTGACCGGTTTTGATAAAACATGTTGTAGAACTGCTTCAGCCCAAAGACAATCAGCTAACCTCAAAAAAATTAGCATTGTGCAGCAGCCTCCAACCAGAGTACATTAGTCGTTCTACTACCATATTGCTTTGTGTGCGAGCAATTAAAATGTAGCATAATACCTAACTTTTCATAAACGCTTTGAGATTGCATTCTTGAATTCAGTACATTATCAGTCCGAATCTTGCAAACTTTGGCTTTGTAATTCAATTAAGCTTGAGCAATGAATTTCTTGTTGATCTCTGGAGTTTTGTCTTTCGAACGAAGAAAATAAACCCACGTGAATCTAGAAAAATCATCCATTATCACAATAATAGTACTTCTTCCATTGACAGAAGCTACTCTATTAGGACCTGCATCAAATCCCTAATGAATTAATTCCAATTTGGAGTAATCACTTGGAATCAATTTAGTGGATGAGAAGCTTTCTTGCTTTTTCCTCTTTCACAAGCAAAACAAAGATGATCTTTTCCATATTTTAACTTGTGGTAAACCGCAACCAAGTCAAGTTATGTAAGTCGGTTATGGAGCCAAAATTAAGATTAAGAGTCATCGATGCCATAACCATGACTTTGTTGAAGTTGCTTTGGACATTAGACAAATGGGTGAAGAAGCAGCCATGTCTGAAATGGAGATAGTATATAAATTTGAATCGCGTCCGCCTGTGAGCAAATCATCTCCTTCCAGATTTCGAACATAACATGTATTAGAACGAAAAGCCACTTCCAAATCTCCATCACAAAATTGTCCAACACTAAATGAATTGTGGACCAAGACCTCAACATAATACACAGACAAATAGTGAGATTTCCATGTAATATAAACACCATATCCCTGTAATAGCTGGCAAGATGTCATTTCTAAAACGAACGGTTTCCCATGAACTTTTCCAAATACGAGTTCTCATAGCGAAACGATCACCCGTCATATGCTTTGAACAACCACTGTCAACAACCCATAGAACGATCTGGACTACCTGCAACACAAGAAGAAACAACACATGGACAACTGGGCAATTTGACTATCCATCTCTTAACTGAAACCAGTGGTTTCGTATTCGAAGGATTAGTATGAGCATGTGGCTTTGTGTTAACAGGTGTCCACATAACATTTGGTTGTGATTCAAACCATTTTTGCCATAAACTACTTGTCCGAATCTTGTTTAGCATGAATGGGCTTAATGGTTTATCACGCATGTTTCTTTTCTTTTTCTTAAACGCACTAGAAACCTTATCTCTAGCTTTTGATGCACTTGCTTCATCAATCTTAGATTTGGAAGCTACAGAAGTAGTATCTAAAGTCTTAGATTTGTCGCTTTCTCAGAAAACCTAGTCTTAGGAGCTACAAAAGTAGTTTCCAGAAGATTTTGTAATCACTATAATATACAGAGAAGGTTCTACGAGCATTCGAACACACATTCATTAATGTCTTTTAGCAACACTCATTTATCATGACAAGAATAAGCACACTTCATACAAGAAAACCATAACCAAATTTTTCGCTTTAGAAGCTTTTGCACCACAACATCATTACATTCTCCCTTTGTTTGACACAACTTTAGCAATTATTATCTGTTTTCTTATTTTTCCTAACATAAACTGCTTCTTTCTTTGCTTCATTCTTAGAGTCATCTAAGACACTGATCTTGACATGTGAATCTCTACTCTTTGGTCTTTTCACACTAGATGAGCAATTCATCCTGTAGATGATACCACATCTTAGTCTTGTTTGTTCTGATTTTTGTTGATAGACAACTCTGTACATTCAGCTAAGACATTTGTGTTTTGATGTGTCCCTGTTTGTTTGTTATGTGAAGTCTGTAAAGTGACTGGTTTTGACTCAACATGGTTTTCTTTTGTTTTTAAAACAACCGTCTACTTTTGAGAAGCATTTTTATTTAAGGGTATGACACAAAGAAAAGATTGAGAACCATGTGTCTTGTCAAACTTAGTATTCAACAGACTACCATTTTTCCACCAATTTTTCATTCTACTTTTCAACTCAGATATGGATAGCTAAAAGGATTCTGATTCTCAAGCACGAATAGCACTATATGCATAAGTTTTCTCAGAGACATGAGCAATAAGCTCATCCTTTCCGTTTGAATTTGAGACTGTGTCTTTTTGATGAATCGAAAGCTTTTATACTCATTTTGGAGATTAACGTCCGTTCCTTTATCAAAGATTGAACTTAAAATCCAAAGACATTTTTCTCATCCTCAGTTTCTGTATTCTAGAAATCCAAGAGAATCAGAGGTTTTGAGTTTTATTCTTTGAAGAATCCCATTTATTGATTTTTTTTTCCTTTTTCATGTTGCAATTTTTAGACTCAAAATCAACACTTATAGTTTTTCACATCTTTGAACATCTTTCTCAAGAATTTTTATTCTTGCTTTCAAACCCTCTTGAATCTCTAAAGATTTCTTTTTGACTTGTTCAAGTTCATCATGTAAGGACTTATCAACACATTCATGGTTTAACAACACACATAGCTCAATATCATGTTTGAGTGAAACTTCCAAAGTTTGATCTTCACAAATTCATTTTTGCCTTCCAGATCTCATCAAGATAAACATCATTTTGCTCAAACGCATCTTTCATTTCTTTTATATCCCTTTGAAATAGATTCTGAAAGCCATCAAAGTAATCCAGTAATTCATTAAGAAGTGGTTTAACTTGATCTCGACAAAAATCATTAAGAGCTATCTCTTCCTTTGATGTATAAAACATGCTTGCCCTTTTACTGTTCTGTTTTATCAACAGAAACAACTTTTCAAATCCAACTTTTATATTGAATAATTCCTTGATCAAAGTAACACACTGGCATTGTTTTTGTTCCAGAATCTAACAAAGGGAATATATAAAAGATTAAGGACATTATTGTTCAACGAATGATTCTTTTTAAGGAACAAAGTCAGTATAAAGTTCATTTAATTGTTTGTAATCAATTGTACAACAATTTTGTTTGTTCGCAATAGTAATTAGATCACTCATTTTTCCAATCATTTTCTGTTGACTTTTGAAAGCATCCTCTAGTGTTTTCTCAGAATCTCTAACATTCAAAGGAATTTCTATGTATTAACCCGTGCCTAATTCAACATATAACTTTGGACATTCTGAAATTGCTTGTCTGATGTAAAGGACCGGAAACCCCTAACATGTTTTAATTGTTGATCATAAACAGACAATGGTTTTGGACCGAGCATAAACATTGCTTGTAAAGAATTACCAATTTTCAAAAACAAATCAACATTCTTTTTCAGTTTTTCCTCAAGATCAAGAATAGTATCATGATACTTATCCTCGTTTTCACTCATTTTTCTTTTTAAAATTAAATGTGATTGTTGTAATTCCTCATTTTTCTGTTTGAAATGTTTGACCTCTTGACTCAACTTATCTCGTTGTTTTTTGAGATCTCGAATAATATCTCGATCACGATACAATTGAGACTCAGCTTGTTTTTGAACACGTTTTGCCCTTTCATCAGCTTCAAGAAATTCTTTTAGATAATTGTTATCCTTGGTTACGTTTCAAAACCCACTCCTTTCCTTATACACTCAATTCTGAACTGTAAAAGTCATATTTTGTTGTTGGACCTTTTGAGCAAATCTTTGTTGTTTTGCAGCTTCATCATATGCATTCCTAGCAAGTGTTTCTAATGCACACAGATCATAAACATGTGTATCTTTTTCAACACTGCCACTATTAACATTTCCTTTGACAGAATCAAATTGAATATTGCTATTAATTTGATCATCATCAATGGTACTGTTAATAATTTTAGTATGAGTTGGATACATTTGTTCATCATTCTCATTGATGGATGAAGATTGTACCTCACTTACAAATGCAGACTCATAGCTTGGCTCATCATCAGAATTTTGATCAGCTGGTTGAATTCTGGCCATTAAGCATATGTTTGCACTAAGTTCTTCAATTTCTTCCATCCTTGAAGCATCAGCAAAGAGAAAATCATTCTGCTCATCGGTAAGAATTACACCGGCTTCATCCTGTTTTGCCAACAACATTTGCTCCATGAAATACTTCGAATCACGAACCCTTGGCTTGGGACAATTCCTAGCATAATGTCCTTTTCCACCGCAGTTATAGCATTGACCCGTTGAAGTATTGCCTGGAGTCGGAGTTCGAACAATCCTTTGAACATTTGCAGTCTCATTTGTAGCATTCATTCCCTCAACAACTTCTTCTTGAACATAAGCTCGTCTATTATTTCTTCCAACATTACCAGAATTTCTGCTTTGAATATTCACCCTGTCACCTTGAACGACTGCTTGATTTCTGGTATTAGACGAAGCACGAAGACGATTGTTTGTTGGATTAGAGAAATTTTGAGTAATGGCTTTGGCAAGTAACAACATAGCAGATGCTAGGGGATCTTCAGAATGGTTGTGAACATCATCCTGCTCATACTCTTCATCATAATCAACTACAGATGAAGGATGTGTCACATAATAAGAAGAGGTGTTTCTGGAAGATGAACCCGTGTGTGCTACTAGAGCCAAAGGATCATGAGACTTTTCTAACTTCTTTGCCCTTGAAGCATTAACCAATTTCTCAAATTGCGAAAGATAATCAAAAAGATCATCGAACGAATCAACTGTCAATTGCTTAGCCAAACGAACTTGAGTCACATATTTCAACCATTCCGGTTGCAAACTATTCAGAAACTTTGTGTTAACTGAAACAGTTGGAAACTTCATGTTGTTTCGTTCCAAATCATTCATTAACTGAGCAAAACGATTGTAGACTGAAACTAGTGACTCTCCTGGTTCAGCAACAAATTGATCAAATTCATTTGTAAACCGCGTTTCTCTGTCAACTTGGTTTTGTATAGTTCCCCTCATCAAACGTTCAACACGAGCCCACATTTCCTTGGCCGTCTTACAAGAATCCACAGAATTGTAAATCTCATTAGGAATAGAAAGAAGAATCATATTCATGAGTTCCATTTCCGCATCATAGTACAATAAGTCATCTCCTTGAAGATCCTCTACTTCTTGCAACCTTGGTATTGTTGAACCTGTAGGTGTGATGTTCCTAAACACATAAGGGCCATCTTCTAGTGCTTTGAGAAGCCACTTCCGGTTTTCCCTCTTGCGATTAAGAAATCGTTTGAATCTACTCGCCCAAGGTATGTAACTACCCCTTTCAAGCATGGGTGGCCTAGTCTCAGAACCGGCATCAGCAAGGGATTGTTGGTATGTTTTGGATGTCGACATGTCTTAAGATTCAAAGATTGGATCTTTTTAGACGAATATGAGTGAGATTTGTGAGAAAATATCCAAACTCGGTAACAGTAGTCAAATTCGGTAACACTGTTCACGGACAACAAGTAATCTGAAAACGAATACCCTTCTCGAACAGTACACTATCAAACTCGGAAATCTTCAAATAATAAACTCGGTAAACTGCAAACTACTCAAATTCGGTAACACTATTCACTATAAACTCGGTAAGCCTAAATTGTTAAAATCCAACAGTTATGAATTATTAATAACCACAAATTCGATGAAACCGAATTTTATGATGACTAGATAATCCAAGTGTTCTAAAAACTCAAATTCGATGAAACCGAATTTGATTGCCGAGTTTAGTAAATCTTGAAAAACCGATATTTAACACTTCAAAACACGATAAAACCGTGAAATGAAAGTGTAAAATGACTTGTAAAGCTTATTACCGAGTTTATACTTAGTAAAATTCCCTATATCACAAATTCGATGGAACCGAATTTGTGAACTTAACAAACTCGATAAAACCGAGTTTAATACCGAATTCCTAATAAACGATTTTTGATAGAACCAAAAGATCGAATATATCTATTACACTGATATTTCGTACTGAAATTGCTAAATTTACAAGAAAAAGTCTTCCGAAACTCAAAACCACTCTACCGAGAATGCAAAGCTTCAACCGAAAATCAAAACCACACTTCCGAGAATGAAATGAACACTTCCGAGAACACAATAACGTCCAAAAACTCGAAATCACAGCCAAAATCAATCTCGAAACCTCAATAGCACCAACCGAATTCGGAAACCATCACTTCTTGATTCTCGGTCGAACAAAATCACGCACAAATCAAGCACTCTACTTCTCTATTGGCGATTGATACCACTTGATAGGTCACATGAATCTTGAATCAATCATATCAACATGTAAGATTAGAGAGAATGAGGGCAAGTAAAGGGAAAATTCAAATCTTATTATGGAGGGAAAATGAGAGTTAATTACAAGGGCATCACCCTCTAATGAAGATTAGAGGGCTATTTATAGGCAATGGGAGGGAGGCTTCCCTTCCTTATTTTCCTAACTTGTCAATACTAGTCCCTAGACTTTGGTTATTATGCTATTTCATACTTAAAGCATAATAAACCTTATTACAAGCTATATTAAACTAAACAAAATAAAGTCTAATAACAAAATATAATAAAACCACATAATCGACACTTTTCCATAAACCTAACAATGTTCATGATGTGAATGTGTTGTCTAAATCTAAATATAAAAGAGTGAAGAAGAAGCAAATGTGGAAACCTACTGGTAAAATGTTTACTAAAATTGGTCATAAATGGAAACCCAATAGACGTATCTTCACTATAGTTGGAAATGAGTGCCCTTTAACTAGGATCACTCCTACTACAGTAGTGCTTCCTAAGGAAAACAATGTTGAATCAGTTGTTACACCGATTCCAAGAATTAAGGTTTACAGTAGGAAACCCAAGGCATCAAACTCTGTAGGCTCCCATAGCAAATCAAAGATAATTGCATCTAGGATTTCTAACCAATCGGAACCCACTTAATCTGGGGAATCCTCTATTTTAAATGTACCATCTTCTTCTCTTGTCAATTGCAGGTCGTCCAAATTGTCATCGGGTATTTGGACTCTGGTTGTCCAAAGCAAATGACCGGAAATCGCTCTCAGCTCACCAATTTTGTCAATAAATTTCTTGGTACCGTCAAGTTTGGTAACGATCAGATTGCAAAGATAATGGGTTACGGTGATTATCAGATTGGGAATGTTACAATTTCAAGAGTTTACTATGTTGAAGGACTAGGACATAATCTTTTCTCTGTTGGTCAATTCTGTGATTTGGATCTCGAAGTTGCTTTCAGTAAACACACCTGTTTTGTTTGCAATCTTGAAGGTGTTAACCTAATCTCGAAATCTAGGGGAACCAATTTGTATACATTAACCGTTAGTGATATAATGAAGTCTTCTCCTATTTGTCTCTTGTCAAAGGCATCTAAGACTAAGTTGTGGTTATGGCACCGACGGTTATCTTATTTGAACTTTGGTGCTATCAATCAATTGGCTAAACAGGGTCTTGTTAGAGGTCTTCATAAACTGAAATTTGAAAAGGACCACTTGTGTTCTGCATGTTCATTGGAAAAAAGCAAGAAGCACTCTTTCAAACCAAAATCTGATGACACAAACCAAGAAAAGCTGTATCTGTTGCATATGGATCTTTGTAGGCTAATGCGTGTTCAAAGTATAAAGGAGAGAAAGTACATTCTCGTGATCGTTGATGATTATTCTCGGTTTATGTGGTTAAAGTTCATAACTTTAAAGGATGAAGTCCCTGAGTTCATCATAAAATTTCTGAAAATGATACAAGTTCGTCTAAATGTAACTGTTAGAAGAATTCACACAGATAATGGAACAGAATTTGTTAATCAAACTCTACACAATTATTATGAAGAGATTGGAATATCACATGAAACATCAGTGGCACGCACTCCATAACAAAATGGAGTGGTCGAAAGACGAAATCGTACATTAGTAGAGGCTGCTCGTACTATGTTGATTTATGTGAACGCTCTGTTATTTCTATAGGCAAAAGTAGTTGCAACAGCTTGTTATACCCAAATCCGTTCTATTATTTGTAAACGTCACGAAAATACACCATATGAGCTCTTACATAACAGAAAACCAGATCTTTCATACCTTCACGTATTTGGTGCCTTATGTTACCTAAAGAATGAAAGCGAAGATTTAGGCAAACTGAATGCTAAAGCTGATGTTGGTATTTTCGTTGGATACACTCCCATAAAGAAAGCTTACCAAATTTACAACAGACGTACCAGAAGAATCATGGAAACAATACACGTTGACATTGATGAGCTGATAGCAATGGCTCCTGGTCAAAGAAGTTCAGGACCCGCACTTCATGAAATGACTACTGCAACTCACATTACAGGACTCGTACCAAAACCTCCTTCTTCTGCACCTTTTGTACCACCAACAAGAAATGACTGGGATACACTACTACAACCTTTGTTTGATGAATACTCACTACTCAACCTAATGTTGATGCTCCGAATTCTGAAGTTGTTGCTCCAGTTCTGGCTGTTTCAACTAGTACACATTCTTCGACTTCAGTTGATCAAGATGCACCGTTGCCAAGTACTTCTCAAACTTCTCAAGCATCACCGTCCCATGTTAATTCACCAAGTGCAGAAGAAGTTGATCATGATATTGAAGTTGCACACATGGATGATAATTTTGAGAAAAGTAATCCAATTCTATAACCAAGTTCTAAAGAATCTTCTTCTCATAATGTGCACTCAATCAATCAACCACCTGAACAGATAATTTTGAGAAAAGTAATCCAATTCCATAACCAAGTTCTAAAGAATCTTCTTCTCATAATGTGCACTCAATCAATCAACCACCTGAACACATCACTAAATGGACCAAAGATCATCTGATTGCCAATGTGATTGGGAACCTGTTAGCCCTAAAATATGGTGACTAATCCAGAATTACATTTATCATTTATAGTCGTGTCGGGTTAGTTTAGCTAGTCAAGCCCGGGACTATAAATACCCCATCCATACTTCCATGGAGAGGTAGAAGTTCACACTTGTAAAAGTGTGTGTGTATTTTTCTCTTTTCTCTCTAGCACACATACAACTTCCCATCTTTTCCTTTTCTCTCTATTTTAATGGCTAATCATCTCTTTCATTTTACCATACCTCCGGATCTTGTGTTCTAAGGGTGAATCTAATGTTATCAATTGGCACCAGAGCATAGGGGGAATCCGTGTTGTTAATCTACTGAATTCCTGGTTTAATCAGCTTAAATTTCCGTGGCTTTTTTTGTGGAAAAAGCCCACGGCTCAAAAAAATTTGGGCTTAGTTAGTTGTTAATCTTGTTCTCTCCTCGATCTACAAGTTAAACATGTTAGATTGCTACCAAAATCATGGATTACTCAAGCATCTAGTTCGATTTATAAGCTTAAAAGGGTTGGTTTATTTATGTGTTCTAAGTGGTGGGTTGGTTCATTTTTGATCATTTACGAAGATATGGTTGTTATTTCGTGTTTTATACTCTTCTAACCACTTAGTATTAAGCCCCTATTGCTTATTTGAGAAGCTAAAAATCTTATTTGGATTTCTAGTGCTTAATTCGTTCTTGAGTTCTTCGTGGCGGTTTGAGTTTAATAATTATATTCTTGGTGGCGGTTTGACATAAAGAAGGGACAAGATCCGTGATTTTAGGAAAAGGTACACGGCGATTTGACCAAGTCAAAGGCGGTTTGATTAAAATAATCAACAATAATAGATGGCGGTTTGCCTAAAGCCGGCGGTTTGATCATAGGATTACACAGCGATTTGATTATTTTAATATAAAACAGCAGCAGTTTGCCAAATTAAACGGCGGTTTGATTTAAATAATAAAAAAATTGGCGGCGGTTTGCTCTTTTACACGGCGGTTTGGTTAAAAGTCTCGCGACGGTTTGGTTTAGTCACGGCGGGTTGCTTATTTTATATAGGCGGCGGTTTGTGGAAAAAAGGGGCAGCGGTTTGAATTAATTAATCGCGACGGTTTGCTAAGAATTAGGCGGCGGTTTGGTTATTCAAAACAGGCAGCGGTTTGCCCTATAATTGCCGGCGGTTTGGTGTAAATTAAGGTGGCGGTTTGGTCCTAAGGCGGCGAGTTGCTTAACTATTGGAGGCGGTTTGGTCCATAGTTTGGCAGCGGTTTGCTTAATTAATGGTGGCGGGTTGGTCACAAGAAAGGCGGCGGTTTGCTTTGTTTTGGTGGCGGTTTGGTCATAAAAGGGCGGGGGGTTGCTTAACTTTTGGTGGCGGTTTGGCTTACATTTGATGGAGGTTTGCTTAATTTTCACATTATCAAATCTTATTTCATTGAACTTTAAACGACAAAGTTAAACATTAACAAACCATCAACCTAAACCATTAACAAGGACTCAAAAACACCAATTCCACAACAATCAAACACCACAATCAACCATAACAACACACCACAAACAACAACACTTAATCCCAAAACGATCCTGAAACGATTCACTTAAATGACAAAATGGCTAGATATTTGGATTACAATGACATGTGATCACGGAGTTGATTTGGTATCCCTTATTTGCAATTAAAGTTGGATTTCACAAAGGCGTCTACTTATTTCACCATCGTGACTTTCTTCTATTTTCTATCGATTGATGACTTGCTTAAACGTATACAGTTATGATTAAGACTTGGATTATCTAGTTTCCAGAAGTCAAGGGGTGGTTGGATGAAGACCTGGATAACTATCACTTAAAGGAGTACATTCGTTAGTACTCAGTTGTCCACACGTATGATGTCGATGTGGATAATTTCAAGAGGTGTTGTACTTCTTATACTTTTGATGTTGGGTATAAGGTACTTAGAGATTTTCTTCTGCACCGTTCTTCAATCAACAGTAGTGCAAGATTAAGTAACAAATTTGGGGGATTTTACTTCAGTTTCAAGTTTGGAATATCGGGTTTACTTCACCAAGTGATCACGACAATAGCCTACAGAATACGAGTTTGGTAAGTTAGCCAGAGAGTATAAAGGTTGAGATGTAATCAGCACTTCTCACGGGTATTTTTGTGCTATTCCAAGACAAAGATACTTCACAGTCTAAGCAAAATCTTCAAAGTTCTTCGATGACATTCATTCACAAGACCTTGATTATACCAAGTGTTCTTGATTCTTGCTTCAACTCCTCTACGGTTTGTGAAGTCAAGAGGGTAATGATTCTTTTGTATATCAAGATTTGTGCTTATGACAAGAACTTCTCGAGTATATAGACGTACACGACAATGATGCTTCCGAGAGTTCGCAACCATCATGGGGGAAAATGTGTACATTCGGGACTTAATTGACTTTGATGTTACCATGTCAACTTCCAGGGGAAGTAGTGTATACTACTTCACTTAGAATGGTTTGTGAAGTATTCTACAAACGTGAGAAGAACAGTTGCTGATTTCTCGCATGCACCCCCAAACAAATATTCACCAAGCCCTAATGACAAGAAGCAATGGTTGTGAGTATGGTTTGACTTCTACAAAATTCCGTTGTGCACTTTGATGACAAGTAGAAGATTGTTTAAGCTACATTAATGTTTCAGAATCT
This sequence comes from Tanacetum coccineum, assembly GCA_026074375.1. Lineage (NCBI taxonomy): Eukaryota > Viridiplantae > Streptophyta > Magnoliopsida > Asterales > Asteraceae > Tanacetum > Tanacetum coccineum. The sequence goes on along the minus strand of BQNB010006422.1, from coordinate 34,582 downwards.
ACTTAAGATAGGGATGTTGGTTTGGGGGGAAGCTGATTCAAAAACTTCGCTAAAAAGGAGTCTATGAAGAAAGCTTTTCAAGACATGCTGCATAAGTTGGGGGGAAGTTAATCCAACTCATGCATACTACAATGGTTCCTATACAAGTAAAGACACAGAAGATCCAAGTTGGAGTACAAGTTTCAAGACAAGGAGTACCCAGAAGACATCTTCAGCTTTGGAAGCGCTTTGGAAGACTTTATTTATGTTGTATTTGTACCTGATAGGAACATTGTAAGTAATTCCGTATGTCCATATATTGGGGGAAGATTGTTAGCCTTAAAATATGGTGACATATCCGGAATTACATTAGTTTATTTATAGCGTGACACATAGGGACTAATAATGACAAGCTACGATAGTTGTGTGTCACTAGGACTATAAATACCCCCTCCATACTTCCATGGAGGGGTGAAGCTCACTTTTGTAAAAGTGTGTGTGTGTGTTTTTCTCTCAAGCACACACACTCTTCCCATTTCATCTCTTTTCTCTCTAAATAATATGGATACTTTTCTTTTCCATTTTACCAAGCCTCCGGATCGGATCTTGTGTTCTAAGGGTGAATCTAATGTTATCAGAACCCTTCTAGACAAGTATCCACAAGAAATCAACTACAAGATAAGGCCCTGTTATGTTATTTTGATGCTTTCCTCTCTTCCGTCGAACCAAAGTCTTATAAAGATGCATTGGAGGAATCATGATGGATTAAAGCCATGCAAGAAGAACTACATGAGTTTGAACGACTAGAAGTTTAGGAACTAGTACCTCACCTGAAATGTATGATGATTATAACCCTGAAATGGATATTTAAGGTTAAATTAGATGAATTGGGAGGTGTATTGAAAAATAAGGCACGATTAGTTGCAAGGGGATATCATCAAGAAGAAGGCATAGACTTTGAGGAATATTTTGCTCCAGTTGCTAGACTTAAGGTTGTACGCATCTTCATTACATTTGCTGCACATATAAACATGGTCGTATATCAAATGGATGTCAAGACAGCTTTCTTAAATGGCATAATACGTGAAGAAGTCTACGTAAGTCAACTGGACGGGTTTGTAGATGGGGAGAATCTAAATCATGTGTATAAGTTGAATAAAGCTCTTTATGGGTTAAAACAAGCTCCAAGGGCTTGGTATGATTTGCTCTTGTCATTTCTACTATCTTAGAAGTTCTCCAAAGGCACTGTCGATCCTACGTTATTTATCAGGCGAGAAGGCACGGACATATTATTGGTGCAAATTTACGTTGATGATATTATCTTTGCTTCCACTGCTCCTGATCTTTGTGAATCATTTTCTGATGTGATGTGCTCAAAATTCAAGATGTCGATGATGGGAAAATTATCATTCTTTCTAGGACTACAAATCTCTTAGAGTCTCAGAGGCATTTTTTAAACCAATCAAAATATGCTCTTGAATCACTCAAAAAGTATGGTATGGAAAACAGTGAACAAGTGGATACTCTTATGGTAGAGAAATCCAAACTGGATGAAGATCCAGAAGGGAAAGCAGATGATCCTACACGATATCATGGAATGATTGGCACCCTGATGTATCTCACATCCAGTAGACCAGACCTTGTATTTGTTGTGTGCATGTGTGCCCGATATCAGGCTAAGCCTACCAAAAAGCACCTTCATGTTGTTAAAAGAATCTTTAAATACCTAAAAGGAGCCATTAATATGGGTCTGTGGTATTTAAAGGATTCATGTATTGCACTAACAGCTTTTGCAGATGCTGATCATGCTGGTTGCCAAGACACAAGAAAAAGTACATTTGGAAGCATGCAACTATTGGGTGAAAGATTAGTGAGTTGGTCGTCAAAGAAATAGAAGAGCACAACCATATCAAGTACAAAAGCAGAGATGTTCTCAAATTCTCTGGATGCGATCACAACTTACGGACTATGGCCTTGTTTTTAACAAGATACCTCTGTACTGTGATAATAAGAGTGCCATTGCTCTGTGCTGCAACAATGTCCAATATTCACGATCAAAGAATATTGACATCAGATTTCACTTATCAAAGAGCAAGTAGAGAATGAGGTGGTTGAGATGTACTTTGTTAGAACAGATTATCAGTTGGCAGACATTTTCACAAAGGCTTTACCACGAGAAAGACTAAACTTCTTGATCGAAAAGCTTGGAATGAAAATAATGTCTCCTGAGACTCTTATAAGCCTGGCAGAAGAGGATGCGTAATGGTGGTAACTCTTCTCGTATCCTTTGTATATTCTGTAAATAAGAAAAACATAAAAACTCAAAAATATTTTTCCTTTTATTAAAAAAATAAATAAATAAATAAAAATGGCTTGCCATTATTTTAGATAGCAACCCGGTCATCATCTTAAAGGCAAGTATTTCGTCATTAAGAAAACTTGTCCTCTCAACGGGAATTAATTTCCTCGGGTATGGATTGCATAAAATCCATAAAAAGGCTTATGTTTACATCAGAACATAACCCGTGTTTCCTATATCAAATAAGTGTACGTGTGAGTGCATTTATTTGTCAAAATAAGAGAAATCTTATTTTTGTTGGTTAAAAGTTGTCTTCATAATGAATCAGTGTTTTTAGTAATAACAAAAAGATTTTCAAAGATAATTCGACCGCTCAAACAATGACTACAACTCTTTAAATAGAAAACGGGTCATTATTTGAGGGGTAGAAAGTGCCATAAAATAATCTTTTAAAACGGTCTTTCAAAATAAGTCACAAAATAAACGGATAAAGTTTTTGATAATGACGGATCACAATTTCAAGGGGAGTTAATTTATATTAACTACAAGGGCTTTAGATGTAATTTATTTCAAACTTTAGGGACTTATTTGCAATTTAAGACTTACTGAATTTAGGCTTTAAACTACATACGACCAACATTGCCAACATCTCATAGTTTGTAACAAGACTTAGGAATGTTTAGAAATTCTTTCATAGTTTTAAAAGCCTTGAAGCTGATTCTCACGGAATAGATTTAAGCTTATTAATTCTTCGAACACGATCTTAAGTATGTGTGCATACATGGTTTTGTTGATTCCGAGGTATCAAAACCATCAAGGGGAAGGAGTAGATACATTGAAAGGTATAACAAGTACACGTAATAGAGTTCATAGCCTTGTTTACAAACTAGGCCATTCCAGGAAGACAAATGTCATAACAGCAGAGAAAATCAGTGTTTTAACTTGTTACTTTCGGGTGCACTGTTTCAACCACATGGGGGAAGAAATATCTTGTTAATTTTAGAATGCATCATTTGAGATACCAGAGGAAAGTGTTGTCAAAAGATTTATTTGAGCATGAGAATATTAGTTACTGATTCAACTAATGCTTCCTTTAACGGTCAATCACTAAGCTTAATTTTAAAAGGAGTAGAAATATTTGATCAAAGAGGTACATATAGGTATGATAAGTATGATGATTCCTTTAGTTAGTCAGTATCCGGCCAGAAGAAATGTGTACATTTAGGACTTAGTTGACTTAGGTGTTATCATTTCGACTACTTAGAGGGAATAATTGTAACATCCGAGACTTAGTTGACTTTGGTGTTACAATTTATATCGTCAATATCATGTAAGGAGAAATGTGGACATCCGGGACTTAATTAACTTTGGTGTTACGGTTTCGAATTAAATGTGTACTTCAGATATATGGGCTTTATACAACAAGTCTTCTTAATGCGGCTTGCAAGAAGGCTTTAAATCTACTCAAGAAAGGATTGCTGGTTTAGGGGGAAGCTAAGACAACTTCCAAACGGAGTGTATCGAGACGGACTGTAGATTGCTAACATGGACAAAAAGACTATGTCATTTTTGGTTTGAACATATTCAGGTCCTGCCTCATACATAATCTTATGAATATGATAATATGTAGTGTAGACTTGAAAAATGGTAAATATAAATAGTGCTCGAGTATAAATTTTTCAAGAATTTCTTAGTGAATTCAAAATCTTTCAAATTACTGTATTCAGCACTATCTTATATATCCCTCAAATGTTGAGGGGGAGCATTAAAGTGTTCCATAATTGGCTTGTGAATAATCAGAGTATTTTTCTTCCAGTTTTTAACATATTTGAATCATTTGATATCTAAAATAACAAAAGGTTTGAAATTTTTAATAAGAGGAGAAAATGTGATTAAAATATGAAATCTGATACAAATGTGATTATTTAGACTCATGTGTGTACTCCATCCTCCATGTGCTAAACATTTTTGTTTATCGATGCACTTGTTGAGGGGGGCATTTTTGAAAAGCCAAAACAATCGAGGTACAAAAATCTTTGATATTTATAATACAAGTACCTTGATTGAGTTTTTCAAATGATTTTATGGCAAGGAGAACAGTACCAAAAGACCGACCATGCATTTAATTTTATCAAAGTTATAAGGTTGGTAAGGTTAAGTATTCGTTCTCATGATCCAGCCAGAACCAGAGGGATCTACCCAGGGATAATCCACTAGTTAGTGTAGAAGTCCTTAGGTATGATACAGCAAAGGAGTAAAAGTGAGAATAAGGGAATAGTGCCGACTGAGATGGAGCTAGGACTGGAACAAACCTAACAAGGTTCTAGTCATGAAGTCTCGGTAAGCACTGAAAGGGTTGAAGAATTAAAAAGAACTGTAAGGATAAAGGGTGTAAAGAAAGAAGCCATACATACACTTAGGCAGAAACCGGGTCAATACATATGCTGTCAGAATCAGAATGATGATTGCTGACATTGAAGACTGACATCATGGACCCAATGATGCAATGCACAACCCTCCCTAGCCACTCAGAATCTCTCAAAAGATTTATGTTTCATCTCTCACAGAGACTAAACACGCTATCTATCAACTTTCTCACTCTGAGTTAGTTGGTATTGAAAAGGTGGCAGTCCGCTCCAGCCTCTAATCACTAAAATTAAAATGCACTATTGAGTCAGAAGCCAAGAGATCATCCATAAATCTCATTAGGACACTCTTCAAATGTACTTGTCTTTTACACCCTGTGAAAACAAGTAATATCCTAAGAGTCCTACGCATTATCCTTGTGATCTTGCCAGAACATTCGAGTGAGTTTTAAGTATTCATAGTGAAGATGAAAATCCTGCTTGAGCCAACATCAAACAAGCTCATGGTAGGTGACTTGTGAGATCCGAAATGGATCAAACTTGTGTCAACTAGAAAGAAACGATGGTGCGATTCTACATGAATCAAAGTTTTTCCAGTATTCTAATTGACGGTTAATGAATTTTGACAAAAGTTTAAAACTCTTAATGTGTTACAAAAACAATTTCACAAGTGACACGTCGATTGGTTTTTCAAATCAATTTTCCTTTATTGCTAACTGTTTTATTACAGGTACATATAAAGTAGATGCAGAGTCAAGTTCATAACCACATGCTCATACTCAACCGACACATTCAAAGACATCATGAAAGCTTAAGTTTCTGTTTTAAAGCTTTCGCAACTCTAAATATTCAAGCTTTCAAGATCAAGAAAAGTGTGAGCATATCATTCCTAAAGTCATAAGTACACAAGATGACAAAAAGATCACAAGATGATGTTTGGAGATTATGATTGGATGATGATCTCAAAGAAGCTCAAAGATCACATACAAGCCAAACTAAAGCCTAAAAGTTTGAAGATCATTGCTTCACATTCACAAGATAAAGATCAATGATATCATGTCTACGAGCGAAGATTAAAGACATTCATAGAATGTTAGGATTAATTTTTGTAAATTAGAGTGACCTCCCTTTGGGGGAGATTGTTAGGAAACGTAAAAGTCTCGGTCACTTCTAATATAACGATAAATAGCTTGTAGCTAATCTGACCGGGTCAACGCAGGAAAGTCCCCATGTTGACCGAATGTGTATGGGGTATAAATATCTTCTCTAAGCCTTGGAGAAGGTTGGTTGTTCTCATTTTATTCAATCCAGTTTGTTTCTCTTTCTAGAAAACCCTCCCATCACTTTCTCTCTCTAGAAATCCATAAATCATCATGATTGATTCTGTGTTTGATAACCTACAAAGGGGCAGCCCATCTGATGCTTTTTAGACGACCAAAATTTTGATTTTTGCTAAAATTTCGTAAGAAAAGTTGTGTTTTGGTGGTCAATTTGTAGCAAGTCCTATGAGAACATATATATGCATGAAACAAGTATATCATATATGCATGCAATTACCAAATATAAAAGATAAAGATAACCATAAAGAACATACTAATAGAACATAATAATTAGTGGTTCTAAGAAATCTAAACAAGTTTACATCCTTTCGACTAAGTCGGATTGTCATCACACAAGAAATTAAACATAGACATAAGTTCACATAAAGTCCTAAGCAAGTTATTCTACCGAGCTAATCACCACTCAACATCTTTACTTCTTTTTCTTGTTGAAGACTCCTCGCAATGCCTTGTCAAAATATTTGAATCCACCTCTAACATCCTCATGGATTTGTTGCGTTTGATTAAGCAACTCGGTTTGTTGCTCGAAGAGAAGATCATAATCTTGTTGAGAAGAAGTAGGAATGTCGTATCGTTGGTAACTAAGTGGTTCGAGAGAGTTTAGGTAAGTGTTAGGAGATGGGGTACTAGCATGAGAAGCACCATCATCCTCATCATCATCTCCATGGTGAGAAGATGATCCACGGTTATGATGGGCGGAGTTGATTAGACGAAGTGACGGGCTTTTCCACGATCACTTCGGGGTTTTCGGGTTTGTTTTAGAGCGAGTGGACGCATGACTCGATCAACGACATTGTAAATTCCATTGTCAAGGTGAAGGTAGTGTTTCATGACATATCAAAAAAGACGTGTCAAGAACATACCATAAGGAATATGGGCTTTAAAAGAAGCCCTAGCACTTTTAATTCTTTTGACAGAGAAATAGGCAGGATTATATTATTGTTCGGCAAGAATACAATATAATATATGAGCAAGGCAAGCCGAGAGATGGTCACGGTGGCCTCCTAGTCTGAACACATTCTCATGAATAAGTTTTTCCCATCGCTTCAAGTCTTGTCTAATCTCTTTGGTTAGAACTTGATTTGGTGAAAGAACAACGGTTTTGCTTTTGATGGTACAGTTAGAATCAACACGTTGAAATTGAAGAAATTTATTAATTTCTTCAGGAGTAGAAAGGTCGGTGTGATATGGTCCCTCGGTTTCTTGAGAGTATGCAAGAGATGCAATGTTAGATATTAGAAAAAGACTCGGTCATTTTTGATGGGATTTTTGTTTATAGGTTGGTTAGTGACAATGAACTTTGTTGATAGAAATAATACCTAAAAACAGTGTTGATATTTTTCACATCTTTACGTTTTGATAATCATAAAATATAAAAACATTCAATGTAAAATTAAACGTAAACAAGTAATTAGTAGTAAATTTTCATTTCGAAAATTATATCACTTAAAGGTATGAATAAATAAATGCTTAATGCATTTTATGATCAAAGAAAATTTTTATTCAACCTCACACTTTTATAAAATGTTGTACACATTTTTATAAACACTACAAAAGATTTTCTACAATTAAAAGAAATGTTTTATTCAAAATAAACATTTTGAAATTCAAATTTTCAGACCTAAAATGGCTAGAAAAGTTCTAGAAAATCCCCCCTACACAAAAGACAAAGTGGGGAGCCCCTAGTCTAGGGCGCCCCCCTTAAATACACGGGCGGCCCCTTTAATTTTAAAGGGACCGCCCACCTATTTAAGGGGACCGCCCATAGGATTGAATCAAAACTGGAATGCGCGTATTAATCATTACGAAATTCACTTGACTTTTGACAACATAGGCACACATGCTTATGAGTGTCGGGATATGAGGATGAGACGCATTTCATTACAAAATTCACTTGTGAGGAATGGTTACATGGTGAATCTTCTTGTGAAGATGACTAGGTGGATGACTCGAGGTTGATAGTAGTAAGGATGACTCAGTTTTTTTATTTCACTTTGGTGATTTTGGGATGTACTAGAACTAGTGATCACTAACAAGAGTGAATAATAGTTATGAGGTTTGAGTGTATGGTAGAAGTGTATCTTATGGTTTCTAGTGAATAAGAATCACCTATGTGAGTTCTTGAGAGTGTTTGGTTAAAGGATTTATGTGAAGATGTGTGTTTTCCCTTCCTTTCTAAATCGTGCTCATCCAGACATAAATTGTGGAATAAAAAGAATAGGTGAAGAGAAATAACAATGGAAGCGATGAGCTGCGGATCGGACGGTAGCATAATGAAATTCATTCGCGAAGTTAGGTGCTCTTCTCGAGTATTGCGAGGTTCATAGAACAATACACGACGAGGTAAGAGGTGTCTTAAAGGTTTGGTAGCAGGATATGTTGATGGAATGATATTTAACCATCTTATTAATAATAGAGGTGTGACAAAGGTTTTTGTGAAATGACTTAGACATGAACAATGAGTGACATTTTAATTTGCATTTCGCGAATTAAAAATGCTTAAACATTTTGATGAAATGATTAAGTTGTCGAGATTTATCGGAATGTATCTAATAGTAACAAGACTATTAAAATGAGAATGACATTCTTATGAGATTTTTTTTTCATATTCTAGACCCCCCATAGACTTAAAAGGTTATGTCTGAGTTGTTTAGTTAGGTTGTCGGCGATGTTGTTTCCTGACTCTGAACTTTTTCGATGAAGATATTTCCTTTTGGACATTGTCGCGAAGGAAATGATGACACATTATGATGAGTTTTATATCCTAAGATCGATGGATAATGTTCAATCCTCATTGTGTATGAGGTAAGCATGATGATAAACCATCGTGACATTCCTAAGGGAATGGAAAAGACTAACGGACGTGAAAGTACTTAGTCTTAAGGTGTATATTAAAGATGTTACGAATCACTTATGTAGAAACTCGTAAGACCTTTGTCATGCGAAGGTTGATGTAAGATTTTAGCTTTAGGAAGAGCATTTTAACATGTGTTGTTAAAAGGCTTGAATATGAGCTTTCGGATATGACCTTTAACGTTTACGATCGCAAGTTAAAGATACTTGAATATTACGGATGAAATATTTAAGTTGTCGAACCACCTTGAAGGAGTGTTTGGAATGTTTGCATTTAGCATTTAGAAGCATGTTGTCATTTAGTAATCTAGAAAAATTATCTAATTGCTAGAAAAAGACAAAATGCTTTATAGTTGGACATGCATTTTAATATCTAAGCTGTTAAACATTGTAGCATCAAGATCTGAAGTCTTTATAATTACATTACATGGGAACAAGTATCATTTGATACATTAAGGCACGTATGTGAGGTGTATTGAGTCAGATTAACTAAGGAAAAGTGATTTCTACATGTTAGTGTGTATCTAATGATATACAATGTCTTTCGATGTAGCTATCATAGGCTATTTAGAAAGAACCTTTTAATCAAGTAGAGAATGAATATGAGGACTATCACTAGTGGTGCTCAATTTCTGGACTTAACACGACCATTTTTACGGGTTCATACACCGAACCAACTTCATCTTGGATGCAAATCAACGTTAGGTCTAATTGATTTCTAGTGCAATGATTCTCCATTAGTATTCTCATGTTAGAAAAAATAGAATTCTTTATTATGTCCTAATGATGTGTAGCAAAGATAAATTTTGTATTAGCATTGATAGAGGGACTAGCTTGGACTCAAATTAATACTTATTTTGGTTCGCATAATCCTAATCAAGATGTGTGGAATTCTAAGATAAGCGTAAACAAGATGTTTTAATATTTTGTTCAAGATCTATAGATTGTTTGGTTTTGATTACATATTGTTTTGGTTTAATGGGATGGTCTTTTATTTAGTCATTCTTACATGTGTAGTTGTCACATGTGATATTTAAAATGTTTGGTTATTCAAAGCCCCTGAGATGTGCTTATTTATGTCCAATGACAAATATGTTATATTGAGAGTGTTTTAAGAATTCTCCTTTTCCATGTAATGTGATTTGAATCTCATCATATTATTTATTTGAATTGAGTTAGATTCTTTAATAGAAAATAATAAAAGAGACAATTTTATTTTTAAACATATATGCTTTTCTATAATTATTATTTTATATGATGTTGTATATCATAATTAAATAAGGTATTTTTACTTTTATTTATGATTGACACATATTTTCGATTTGGTTATTTTCAATTATTATAACTTTTATATATCATAATTATTGTAGTGTATTTTTTGTAACACAACATTCTATGTACAATGTCTTATAAAATTCATATGGTTTATGTTATCCTTTATCAATCGTTTATTATGATATGTTCCATTACTTCTTTAAACACATGTTTCCAAACATCATGTTATCCTAGGTAATAAATAAGTATATTATTCTTATTTGAGAATTTAGTTTAAAGTGAATTTTAGTTTGAGTCGTGCTTTTATGTTGTTGAGCAATTTACTTATTTGTTAGTGTGCTCGTGTTTTGGTTTATCAGTAATGACACATTTACAATTGATTGCAATGTAAATGTTGAAATATCCAAGTGTCAATTACTTTATATGTGTATTTTATGCAATGCATTTGAATATATTGGTATAATATTTGGAACACAAACATTGGACAAGTAGACTCAATATGACATCATCAACAAAAGTGTGAGTTATGATTTGATGCATATTCTTTTCATCTAGAAGATGATGTAATTATTTTCATATCAATCAAGTGTGATTGAGCTTTTGTAGATCCAAGATGATATCTTTGTTTATATTTGATATAATCTTGAAAACTAAACGAATAAGAATCCGATTCATGTCATACACGAAAACTTATCCTATGGATTAATAACGATATCATATAATTTAATAATGATTTGATATTTATTGAAATCCTCTTGACCTCAGAACACTCATTTTAAAAAAAAATAGATAATAATATATTTAAATAGTGTGTTCAATAATCAAGATTAGTTGGTATATTTTACTTGTGCGAAGAAAATATATTGTTGTTTGTATAATATACTTTAGTTTTTGACATTTTTTGAGTTTTCTAACCATTTTTATACAACACACATCTTTGTAAATATATTGTTTTAAAATATAATTATGTGTGTATGTTTAGAAACATGAAGCACAAGCTATTCTCTTTTTTTAGTTATGATGTTTTAATACAATCTTTTCTTTTAGTTTAACCATCCTAAGGTCAAACCAAGCAGTTGTGATAATATTAAAACGTGTTGTTGAAATAGATTAATTCGTTGGGAAATATTTGGTGTCTATGTTTTAAAAGTTTAATAATATACTAACAACGTTATTGAATCTTATTCGTAGTTTATTCCATACCTGAAAAGATTTACAAGATGTTAAGTGATCTATGCTATATGCAATGCGAGAACAATTTCACATCTTTATGCAAGAATAGTATAAAGTTCGAGTTATGCATAATCGAAAAACTAGCTACAAACCTGAATAGTGTAATGGAGCAATGTGCTTGTTATTCAATTAGCTTAATTCAAATAAGCAACGATATTTATATTTTCTAATAATTAAAGATATAAAGAAGTGCACATAATCACATAACATACCACATAAAAGTACTTGTTGTAGTTTTGTGTATTAGATACTACAGTGTATATTAGCTCGGGTTTAATTTGAAGACAAAATTAGTTTCTCCCATTTCAAAAATCTTGTTTAATATTTTTCGAAAAGTTAATACACCTTTTTTCAAAGATATAACCGAATAGAAATGTCCGACTCGAAGGAAAGATAAAAATACAAGTTTAGTTAAAATCGAGTTCAACGTTTTGGACAATAAGTAGTATCGTGCCTTTCTAACTAAGTTAAGTTTGAAATAAATACTTGGAAGTATTTTTATATGAAATTAGACTCAATTCTCTTCAAAATGGCGGGTGACACAACTTCTACAGACTTAAGGTTGATTTTATATGATTTTTTAAAGTTTCCGAAAAACTGCTAAATCAGACAGGTGGTCCCTTTAAAATTAAGGGGGCCGCCCAAATATTTAAGGGGGCACACACCTGATAATAGAATTACGTTTTTGTAAAAAAATTGTTTCTGACTTTGCGGCAAGGTGTAAATTTCTGAATTTGATTACGAACATTATATCACTTATTTTATGCATCATTTTTATCTCGAGCTAGTATATTTATTGTATATATTAACATCAAACTAATAACAGTTAATCAATAAAACACTTTTCATATTTAATCCCCCTTAATGGGTAATTTGATAATAGATGTACTCAATTTTTAAAATATTGTTTTGAAAATTAGAGTGACGTGGTCTTGATACCATTGTGGACAATTATAGAGGGGGGGGGGGGGTGATACGTTTCATTAAAATCTTAAATAGATTTCGTATCAAATTACGATCAAGGTGACATAATTATGAGGGTGTTATACGAGTTTTATAACATAGTATACATCGGATTTACAACAACAATACCTACCTACATATTCACATTTATTCAAGACATAATTAAAACTGTATAATCAACACGTCACACAATTGCAGGTATAAGTATAAAGCGATAAATGCGAGCACAAGTATTAAAGTGATAGTAAAAGAATGCAAACAGGATCACGTTGATTTATAGTGGTTTCGGGTCACGAAGCACCTCTTCGCCCTACTCCACTCCCGGTACCCAATCGAGAGTTACTTTTCTAGTAACATGGCTCCTTTTGGCTGGAGAAAATCGTATTTTTTTTTTTTTGTTCATAAACTTTCGCTTATATCATTTACGACACTAAGCCCTTGTTGTCGAGTTCTAATCTTATCTAGATACAATCTATACGACATTCATAATTCTTCATACTTTCACGATTACAAACACAACTTCAAACCCACCCCCCCCCCCCACCCACCCCCCCCCCCACACTATTTTTTCACCACGCAACTTCATTAACTTTACGACTTCAACTTTCACTTCTGACTTCTTACCCGTCACAACTTTCTATACCCTCACTACCACAATTACTTTCAAACTAGACAATATTTGATCACACGATCTATTAAAATCTTATGATCACATGATTAACAATATAACACTTGATCATCATGATTAATATTCTACCAAGTTGCGTATTACAATTGGATCTTAATCTATACATTGTGCATGTAAGCATGTTACGAATGCACTAACTAACCTAATATCTTGTATCTTAATGATAACGAAAAGTTTATTATCTTGCCTTGAATTGGATGGAGATTGGATCACATTTTAAAACAAATTATAATAAGTTTAACGGATCAAAGGAAATGTTTGAAATGAGGTTTTAGAATCTGAGAAAATAAGTGCAAATAGTAGAAAATTGTGGAACAGTTATATTTATAGGAAAAATATTAATTTTTGATTTGGGCGGTCCCTTACTTATTAAGGGGGTCCCCTTAATTTGGCGGTCCCCTTAATAAATTTAGGGGGCCGCAAATAAAAAATTAATATTTTTCCTATAAAATAGTAGATGTTTCCACAGATTTCTTTCTATTTGCACATAGTTTTCTCAGATCTAAACCTCATTTTCAAACCATTTGTCTTTTGATCATTAATTATTATAAGTTTGTTAAACTGTGATCTATCATCATCAGAAGTGAGAGAATAACTTTCGTTATCATTAAGATACGAAGTTATGTAGGTGATATTGCATTGTGAATGCTTTACATTTCACATGTTAGATCGAGTATGTTATTCGAAATTGTGTAATTAGTGTTGATCATGATGATCAGGTGTGTATAGTTGTTAGTTCATGTGATCATAAGATGTTTTAGATTGATCGGTGTGATCCAAAGTAGTGTTAGTTGAAGTGTAAGTTGTTGTAGTGATGGTATAGAAAAGTTGTGAAGGGTAGTGAAGTCGTGAAGTGAAGTGAAGTCGTGAAGTGAAGTGAAGTTGTGTGGTGAAAAGAAGTTGTGTAGTTGTGAAGTTGTGTTGTGAAGTCGTGAAAGTAAGTAAAGAAGTTATGAAGTCGTGATAGATTGGTTTAGATAAGATTAGAACTTCGACTCGTTAGTTGTCGGGATTTGATAAAAGCGAAGTTATGTACGGATTTCTCCGCCTAAGGGAGCTCTGATTGATAGTAATGTTAACTCTCGTGTTGGGTTATGGGGAGTGGGAGTAGGGCGGAAGAGGTGCTTCGTGACGAACCACTATATATCATCTGTGTCGGGTTTGCATTTCTTTTACTTATCTCTTTAATTTTGTCGTCGCATTTATGGCTTCTATACTTATACTGCAATGTGTGATGTGTTGTTATCATAGTTTTAATTATGTCTTGAATAAATGTGAATATTGTGTGTTGGTTTGTGTTGTTGTAAATCGATGTATTACTATGTGTATATAACTCGTATAACATCATATTATGTCACGCTTGATCGGTAATTTGATACGAAATATTTTAAGATTTTAATGGAAACGAAATACCCCCCCCCCCCTCTATAATTTCCACAATTGGTAATCAAGAGCCACGTCACTCTATATTTCAAAACAAATGATTTTAAAAATTGAGTACGATCTATGTATCAATTACCATTAAGAGGGATTAAATAGAAAAAGTGGCTTGTATTGGATTAACTTGTTATTAGTTTTGTGTTATATATCAATATTTTTACAGCTCGAGATTAAAATATGCTTAAAATATGTGTTATATGTTCGTATCAAATTTCACAAAAGTTTTACCACTTGCCGCAAAGTCAGAAAACAATTTTTTACAAAAAATGTATTTGAGTATCAGGTGGCGTGGCCCCTTAATATTTGGGGGCCTTAATTTTAAAGGGTACCTGTCTGATTTTAGCAGTTTTTCGGAAACTTTAAAAATCATTATTAAATCAACCGTAGTCTGTAGAAGTCTGGTGTCACCCGCCATTTTGAAGAGAATTGTGTCTAATTTCATTATAAAAATTCTTCAAGTATTATTTTCAAATTAACTTGTTAGAAGGAGACTTACGATATACTTATTGTCCAAAAGTTGAGTCTCGTTTTACGTAAACTTGTATTTTATCTTTTCTTTCGTGTTCGGGACATCTTCTAGTCGGTATATCTTTGAAAAATGGTGTAATTAACTTTTCAAAAATATTAAACAATATTTTTGAGAAATGGGTGAGAAACTAATTTGTCTTCAAATAAACGAGCTAGTTTAATGTTGTATCTAATACACAAAACTTACAAACAAGTACTTTTATGTGGTTTGTTATGCTGATTATGTAGCACTTCTTTATATCTTAAGTTAGTAGAAACTATAATGATGTTGTATTTGTAAATTAAGCTAATTGATTATCTAAGCAATTGTGCCCATGTCACATATTGGTTGTAGCTAGTTTTTCGGATTATGCATAACTAGAATTAATGCCTAGATTCTTGTCATTAAAGATTGTGAAATTGTTCTCGCATTGCATATTGCTTAGATCATTAAATCTTGTAAATTTTTTTAGGTATGGTATAAATTACGAATAAGAGTTCAATAATTGTTAAGTATATTATTAACGTATTAAAATAGTAACTAAATATTACCACGATTTTAATTATTTTAACAACGTTTAAATATTTTCATCAACCTTGCTTGGTTTGACCTTTAGGTTGGTTAAACAAAAGAAAAGATTGATTCAATACATCATAACTAAGAAAAAGAGAATGCTTGTGCTTGCAATGGTTTAAACTACACAATAATTATTATTTAAAAACTTATAGTATTTTACAGAAAAGGCTGTGTGTTGTATAAAAAATTGGTTAGAAAAACTGATACTCAGGAAAATGTCAAAAACTATGTATTTTTACATAAAACAAATGTTTTTCGTCAATGTAAAATTATACAACTAATCTTAGGATTAATGGAAACATCTTTAAATTTTCTTGTTTTTTAAAATTGAGTGTTCGTGAGGCGTCAAGAGGATTTCAGAATATATCAAGTCATTATTTATATTATGACTTGATATCGTTATTGATCAATTGATAAAGTTTTCGTGTTATGGACATGATCGGATTTTATTGTTTAGTTTCAAGATTATATCAAAATATAACACAAAGATATTCTACTTGGATCTACATACTCAATCAACATTTGATTGATATGAAAATAATTACTCATCTTCTAGATGAAAAGACTTTGCACAAATCTTAACTCACACTTTTGTGATGTTTGTCATATTGAGTCTACTTGGTCCATTGTTTGTGTTCCAAATATTATACACATATATTCATTGCTATGCATAAAAAATACAAATAAAGTAGATTGAGATTGGATATTTCATGCAATTTACATTGCAATGCAATGGCTAAAAAGTATATTTTGATAAACAACAGAGCAATAACAATATTATGTAAAAACTTTGCTCATCAAACATAAATGCACGGATCAAAGCTAAAATTCCTTTAACTAAATTCTCAAATAAGAATAATATTCTTATTTATCACTAGGATAACATGTGTTTGGGAAAACAATTTGTGTTTAAAGATTTTATGGACATATCATATTAAACGATGTATAAAGGATAACATATATCCTATGCATTTATTCTTTTGTAGCATATTTGGGTGTGTTACAAAAAATACTCTACTATAATTTGAATAATATAAGTTATCTTGAATTGAACCAATACTATCAAAAATATGTGTCAATGCATAAATAAGTAAAAAATACTTATAATTATGATATACAACATCGATAAGAATAATAATTTTAGAAAAGCATATTTGTTTAAAAAAATAAAATATGTCTCTTTTTAATTATTTACTATTAAAGAATCATAATTCAATTAAAATAAATTTATATGTTGAGATTCAATTCACTCTGACATGGAAATGGAGAATTCTTTAAAACACTCTCAATTAAATATTTGTCATTGTCATAAAAAGAAGGCACATTCTTGGCTTTTGAATAACAAACATGTTTAATATCAATGTGACAACTACATGTAAGTTGACTAAATATAAGACATCATTAAAACCAAACAATATGTACTCAAAAAAAAACAATTATCGATCTCGAACAAAAGATTAAAAAAATCTTGTTTTACGCTTATCTTAGAATTCCACACACCTTGATTGGATTCATGCGAACAAAATTAAAGTTGTTAGTGAGTATGCTAGGCCTCTAGAATGATATACAAATTTTATCTTTGATACATTATTAGGCAAATATAAGAATTTATTTTGTCTACATTGAGAATGTCTATTGGAGAATCTATTGCACCGAATTCATAGTTGTCTACGGTTGATTTGTATTTCAATCAATGTTTTGAATTGTTAAGAGTGATTTGGGTTCGGTGTATAAACCCTAGAAAATGGTGTGTTTAGCCTGTAATTGAGACCATTGTGATAGTTCTCATAATTCTTTCTCTATTTGATTAAATGGTTCTTTTAAATATGCTAATGATGTTAATCGGAAAGACTTGTTATCATTAGGAGTACACACTAGTCATGTAGAAAATTAGGCTTTTCTTAGTTAATCTGACAAATACCACATCAATACGTGCTTAATGTATCATGAGATTTCACTTGTTCAATGTAATGTAATTATATGTTCTTGTGATCTTAGATGCTCACTGTTAATTGCTTAGGAGTTCAAATTTTAATGATGCTCACTATAAAGGCATTTGTCTTTTTTAGCAATTTAGATAAAATATTTCTTAGTTTATCTAAATGACACATGCTTTAAATGCTAAATGCTAACATGTCTAACACTCCTTCAAGTTGGTTTGGGACAACTTAAAAAATTTCATCTGAATATTCAAGTATTTTAAATTGCGATCGCAAACGTTATAAAGGTATATCGAAGTTTCAATTAAGCTTTAATAACAATGTTTAAAATGCTTTCATAAAGCTCAAGAGCTTTACATCAACCTTCGCGTGACAAAGTTTTACGAGATTTTACATAAAGTGATTGTGCATTTTATATACACTTAAGAATAAGTTACTTTCATGTTCGTTAGTCTTTTCTATTCCTTAGGAACTTGTCCGCTGTTTTTCGTCATGCTTATTCATTTATAATGAGGAATTGAAAATTATCCAATCGATCTTAGGATAGAAAATATTCATAATTTGTCTTATTCTCCTGCGCGACATGTCTAAATGGATTTAGCTTCATCGAATAAAGTTTGTCGGAAGACAACATCGCGACATCTTACTAAACTATCAAAATGAACCTTTTAAGTCTAGGTCTAGGAATGATGAAAAATAAATCTATATTACATGTCATTCTCATTTTATAGTCTTGTTATATTAGATACATCTCGATAAATTCTCGAAAAATGAATAATTTCATCAGAATGTTTAAAGCATTTTTAATATCGCGAATGCAAAATTAAATGTCACTATTGTGCATGTCTAACGTATTTCACAAAACCTTTGTCACACCTCTCATTTTATAATAGATGGTTAATTCTTCCTTTATACATTTTGCTACCACCTTTAATAAGGACAACTTTTCCGCGGTTTTTTTTTTATAAAAAAATCCCTCGTCTTTTTTTTTTGTTTTTCGGGGGGGTTTGTTCTTCATGAAATTAGCATATACTGAGAAGAGCTACATACTTCGCGAATGAAGTAATTGTATGCTATCCGTATCGTCAGCTCATCGTTCATTGTTATTCTACTCACTATTCTTTTTATTCCACAATTTAGGTCTGGATGAGACGATTTAGAATGGAAGGGAACAAAACACATCTTCCATAAAATCCTTTCAACCAAACACTCTCAAGAACTCACATAGGGTGATTCGTATTCACTAGAACATAAGATACAACTATCTACCATGTTACTCTAACATCATAAACTATTATTCACTATTGTTAGTGATCATAGTTCTGAGTACATCCAAAATCACAAAGTGAATAAAAAAATGAGTCATCCTTATACTATCAACTGTGTCATTCACCTAGTTCATTTCACAAGAAGATTCACCATGTAACCATTCCTCACAAGTGAATTTTGTAATGAAATGCGTCTCATCTCATATCCCGACACTTATAAGCATGTGTGCCTATGTTGTCAAAAGTCAAGTGAATTTTGTAATGAACTAATACGCGCATTCAGTTTTGATTCAATCCTATGGGCGTCCCTTTAAATAGCGGTGGGCGGTCCTTAAAATTATAAGGGTGGCCGCCCGTGTGTATTTAAGGGGGGCGCCCTTAGATAGGGGCTCCCATTTGTTTTTGTGAGGGGGGTTTTCTAGAATTTCTAGCCATTTTAGGTCTGAATTGGAATTTCAAATGCTTTATTTGAATAAACATTTCTTTTAATTGTAGAAAATCTTTTGTAGTGTTATAAAAATGTTGTACAACATTTTTTTAAAAGTGTGAGGTTGAATATAATTTCTTGATCATTAAAATGCATTAGCATTTATCATTATTCATTACCTTTAAGGGTTATAATTTTCGAAATGAAAATTTACTCTAATACTTGTTTACGTTTAATTTTAATGAATGTTTTTACAATTTTATGGATTATCAAAAAACGTAAAGATGTGAAAAAAATATAAACTGTTTTTAGGTATTATTTCTATCAACAAGTTCATTGTCATAACCTACTATAAAAAAAATCCATCAAAAAATATAAGACATACCAAAAGCAACTTGAATCATGACCTCACTTTGAATTCTATTTAAATTTTCTTTCAGGATTTTAAATATCTAAAAAGCTTTCTAGAAAAGGTATCTTTATTCAAAAATTGAATCTTTCCTCTCGAGTGTTGATTTATTTGGCCAAAATGCAGGCCATTAACATTTGTTACTGGCTTTATTATTTTTATGGACAACTCTGCCATTACTTGGAAAAGCAAAAAATCAATACGTGGTATCCAGATCCTCAGTTGAGGCTGATTATAAATCATTGGCCTCTATTACATGTGAAGTTATGTGGTTGCTAAATCTCTTTCAAGACTTGGAAAATGTTAGAATAATGAAAGTGGTTGTATTTATGAGATATCAACGATCGTATTTGGGGGGGAAGATTGTTACGAATTCAGTTTTTTAGTTGAAAGTCGATTCATTATCGATCTCACGGCCTTTTGTAATTGTTGCTAATTTTATGTAATTCTTAGTAAGCTAACCGGGCCAAAGCACTAGAAAGCATGGCAAACCTTGGGAAGCTGGTTTATCTTTTTATTAAAAGCCTCTCATACAGGAGAGGGTGTTCGTGGTTTGAAACTTTCTATAATACATCTTTAGTGGGTTTCTCCATCATCTTCTTCTTGGATAGTATATGTGTGGAAAATTAGGAACTACATTGGTATCAAAGCACATGGGATGATTAGCTAGATTTTGTGTTGCGTTTTTTTTGGTTATTTTGATCAAATTTGTCTTTTGACGGGTTTCTTAAGTCTTGTTCTTGGTTTTCTTTAATTTGATGTTTGTGATGTTAAATTCATGTTTTATAGTTTTTTAGCCTTTCTTAGTACCAAGTTGTGCAAAAGGAAACAGGCAAAAAAAACGTTCAAAGGGGTGATTTTTAGGGTGTTTTAGGGAAAAACAAAATTCTCATTTCAGCGACGTTAGGGTTATTGTTCAATGATCTTTTACGCGAGGTTGGTTACTGTACTGGCGAGTTGTCAGCATAGTACACTGTGTGTCAAAAAGTTCTGTGTCAGCGAGTTGTCATTTTGTGTAGGTAGCGAGTTAGGCAGGATGTTACTTTTCTTGAGGTTGAGAGTTGCAGGTTGCGAGTTGGATACTGCGAGTTGAAAAAGCTAGCAGAGTAAGGTTTTTGAAGATCTATATACTAGAGAGGTTAATGAACTGGTACTATGTCCGTTTAATTCTTGCTAACGAAGTTGTAACTCTTTCAGCGAGTTAGGATTTGGAGTTTATAGTGAGTTAAGGTAAACTTGTAAGACTGTTTTTCTAGCGACTTGTGAACAGGAACTCTGTCCAATTTGTTTCTTGCCAGCGAGTTATCCACTCTCTTCCAGCGAGTACTACTAGCGAGTTACAGGTTATTTAAAGACTTTTTCTAGCGATTTGTCGACAGGAAACTCTGTCAATTTGTTTTGCCAGGCGTTGTAAGTTTCAAGTTTCTCCAGCGAATTAATTTGCATGCGAGTTATGGATTTTATCTACAAAACTGTACAACCAAGTCACCATTTCAAACACAAATCACCACTTTAACATACAATCACTACATCATGTTCGAATAACTTACTCATTTCAAATCAATTAAGAAAAAGTCATAGTTGATCCTAATATTTCGGAAGACATCAATGTGACGGTTCCGATACTAGATACCTATGCATGATAGGATAGACTTCTGCATCATGGCAACAACGAATTCGATTATTTTGTAGGGTAAAGAAAATGGGGTGAACTTCTGGAAGTCAATTGATGACGGACTTTTCAGATGGGAAACTTTTCGAGAAAACACTTTGTAAGGTGCCTTACATTTGGTCAGAACGACTTAGGAGCTATACTCTGAATGTCACTAAAGATAGAAAGGTTATATGCTCGACTTCGGGCAAAAACATCTTACGTCAAGGGTTGCAACAGATATCACTATATTATCAATCATTACACTGATGCAATGGACATACTGGGACAATGTAAGATGCTATGCATGGTTAAGAATTAACAATAAGAAGACGTTGATTCACAACTGTATGATGAATTTGACATTCGTTTAGCACATGGATCGATATTCATGATTACTATGTCCTATTTGCCAGTCATAACGTATGAGTAACATCAGATGACAGTAGAATGTAGTTGAATTCTAAGTTTGTTAATAATGTTCTTGAAGAATGGGGTAGATTTGGAACAGAGTGAAACTTAACAGAGGTTTGCGGGGACTCCAACTATGATCAAATTATGCGTATCTTAAAGAGATGATGGCAATGCAATGGCAAATAAATAGGATGTTGGATGATTGATGCAACCTAATGTTTGATTCTTCGCTTTATGACCAATTGTTTCACATCAGCGTATAATTCACAATCATCTACAAACCTATCATCACTTATGTTCCACAATACTTTGCTGGCAACACTAACTTGTTCGGACTCTTCATCAAACAACATAATTGAGAATTTAACAACCAATTGCATATACAATCATATAAAGTACTTCCTCAAACAATAATTAACTCAGAATTCATTAACAAGGAATCAAGCCACAGTTCAAGATGGCAGGGTTGTTGTTCAGAATGTTCAGGGTCGACAAAATAGAGGACAGGGGAACAATGCACGGGGTGCAGGTGCAACTGGATATGGGGAGCTCAGAACAGAGTTAGGAATGCTAATCCTGGTCAAGCAGTTGAGCAGGTTTAGTGTGTACATGCAACGGTTGGACATAGCAACGGAACTACACTCAACCCAAGCGTCCACAGACTCTGAATTACTTCAAAGACAAGATGTTGTGTTGCTAGCTAGGAGAACTGAGGGTGGAGTGGGTGATGTAGAGCAGTTATAGTTTATTGCAGGAGAAAGACATGCATTGATGAAGATGTGGATGAGCAACTGTTCAAGGACTTAGCATCAATGTGGATATGTGTTTCAAGTTGTTGACTGTGTGCTTTTGATTTGATGTTGTAGGTCACTGTACAGGACTATGTTATGGCTAATCTATCATCGCATATCCTATTTAAGATGAAGGTTGGTCATCTTATGATTCAGACTTCTATTGAGGTAACAACTAGTTATACTTTTCAAGATGTATTTATGAACATCATGAAGAACCACGAGATGCTTGTCGATGTACAACCAAAAACTACGTTGTTGATTCACATGCTAATTATACGAGTGATAGTAATATGATTATGTATGATCAGTATGTAAAGGACAACGCAGTGCCAGTTGTACAAAGTAATGTATCTTCTGTTCCAAATGATGCATACATGATGATATTTAATGATATGCATGAACCGCATGCCCAATCTGTCTCTGACACAACACGGAACACAGTAGTTGATAATTCATTAACTGCTGAACTTGCAACATATAAGGAACAAGTTGAACTGTATGAAAGACGGGCCAGGTTTGAATTAACGGAAAGAGAACAAAAGATTGATGAACAATTAAGAATAGTTATCACTGACCGTAATATTAAGGAAGAAAATTTGAAAAAGGAACTTCATTCTGTAAAAATGCAACTTGCTTCTACCATCAACCATAACAAGTCAATGGTAGAAGAAGTTACGTCTTTGAAAAAGGATTTTAAACAGAAAGAAAACAAATACCTTGAAGAATTTTTGGACATGAAAGCTTTAAAAGAAAAGGTCGAGGATAAATTATACAAACAAGACCAGTCTCTTCAAACAGTTCACATGTTGTGTAAACCAAAGCCCTATTATAATGAACAGAATAAGGTAGCTATTGGCTACAAGAACCCTTTATGCCTCACCCATGCAAAGCAAGTTTAGCCTGCTCTATATAATGGTTATGAAATTATCAAAAACAATCATGTCCCGGCTTTAGTGCACAACACAGAGGATACCCTAGAGATAGCTAAAATCACTAGGAGGAAAATGAATGACAAAATGAAAGACCCTGAGTGTGTAACTCATAAGGTTAAGATTGCACCACCTTATTACTCAAAAGAGAATTATTTAGCGACCTTCACACCACAGAAGCAATTGACACCTGAGCAAATATTTTGGTCTCAATATCTCATAAAGATGAAAGAAGAAGCTCTCAAAAAGCAGACCACCGCCTCAAGACCAATCAAAGCATTGACGGTGTATCCACTTAATACACCTGCAACGCTTGTCCCCAGGGTGCTTCCAACAAAAAGTCAAGTGAAAATTAATATTTTTACACTTATACAACTTTTTTCGGAATTTGAGAAAACTTGTAAAAAACGAATTACACCAACAGGGCTCACTGAAGGGGAAAGGGGTTTTGAACAAACCAAGGAATGTTTTCTCACTGAGGTCATTCCATTTTTCAAAACACTTAAAGAACATTTTGAAGGAATCCAAAAGGCGTTAACTAAAGAAATTAAAGAAATGAAAGACATTTTTGAGGAGTTGGAAGCTGAAGTTGACCAAAATGTTGTAAATAGGAAGCATGATGAGATTGAGCAGAAAAATCTCCTTATTGCAAATGATAATTTAATTGTTCATTGGTTGTCCAAGGAAGTGTTCTATATTGCAACGAATTCTGAGCTTACTGTATCTAGAGTTAATGAAATGCATGAAGCCCACACCATTGTTCAAACACGTTGTCTGGAACTTGAAGTAGAGCTTTCTAAATTACGGGATAAGGTTCAAAAAGATGATCTTACTGAATTAGTAAAACGTTTTTCCAATCTTGAGGCTAATCACTTAAATTTATAGTTAAAGTATCAACACCTTAAAGAAAGCTTTGGAAACAACCCATCTCTACCCACTCGGGATACTCCTGATTTTGACTCAGTCTTTGTAATCAAAAAAATGAAAGCTTCCATTCAAGGAAAGGACAACTCCATCAAAAAATTGAGAACGCAAATCTCTCAATTGAAAGAGACCCGTAGTGAAGCAGACCGTACTCTTGATTTCATGACCTTAGATTTTTAGATCACTCAATTAACTAAAAAAGTCTCCGTTCTTCAAGAACAAAATGAGCTTTTTAGGGCAGAGAATGAAAAAGTTAAACAGCATTACAAGGAATTGTATGATTCTATTAAGATCACGCGTGCTAAGCATATAGAACAGACAACGGCCTTGCTAACTGAAAATGAGAATCTAAAAGCTCAAATACATGAAAATCTGAAATGCAACACTATGGAGTCTGTAAAACCAAGTGTTCTTGCACTCGGTAGGTATGCTATAGATGTTGAACCAATTCCCCCTCACAATAGGAACAACAGGGAAGTTCATCTTTATTATCTCAAACATCTTAAGGAAAGTGTAGAAACCCTTCGCGAAATAGTAGAGGAAGCTAAGGTTGAAAGACCCTTAGATAGATCAACTGTCTTTGCGTGCCGTTACACTAAACACTCTCAGGAACTCTTAGAATATGCAATTAGCACTGGTCCGAAAGCCTTTAACTAACGAGATAAAAAGCAGGCTCATACCCCTCTAATTAGGAAAAAGCAAGTTATTTTTTATGAACAATGTGACACGTCAAATAGTAACACACACAAACATCTAAAGAAACAGAACACTCAGAAGACTAATGTCCCTGTGCCTCCTTCTATAGGAGTAAACTGTTGCACCAATGCTAGCGGATCATAGCCTAGGAGCAATACAAAGAAAAATAGGATCTCGCCAGCTAAAGGTGTTAACAAGAAGAAAGTAGAAGAACACCCTAGGAAAAAAATGGGTAAAACTTAAGAACCATAAATCGTGTTGATTCTAGTAGCAGCTCTAAGCGTACTGTAATTAATTCGAATTCTGATTCTGTTTGTCAAACATGTAACAAATGTTTAATTTTTGCAAATCATGATGTGTGTGTGGTTGATTATTTGCAATCTGTTAAGGCATCCTACTCTATTCATAATATTCATAATATTGTGCGCAAAGTTAAGCAAGTTTGGAAACCTAAGCAAGTTAGGCAAGTATAGAAACTCACAGGCAAAGTGCTTACCAGTGTTGGTCATTAATGGAGGCCCACAGGCAGAATATTCACTTTAGGAGAACAGTGCCCTTTAACTAGGCTCACTAAACCCAAAGTAGCACATGTTAAGCAAAACGAGAATCAAGCCATTACTTGTGCTAACCAACAGGAACCCAACCAAAATTTAGGATCTAACTTTCCGAACTCTCCATCTTCATTTGTTTTCAAATGTAGGTCGTACAGATCGTCCTTTGGTATTTGGACTCAGGCTGTTCAAAACATATGACGGGGGATCGCTCACGGTTCAGGAATTTCATAAAAAAGTTCATCGGGACAGTTAGATTCGGGAATGACCACTTTGGTGCTATTATGGGTTATGGAGATTATGTGATTTGTGACAGTATAATCTCCAGGGTATACTATGTGGAAGGACTAGGACACAATCTGTTCTCTGTCGGACAATTTTGCGACTCTGATCTAGAAGTTGCATTCAGGAAACATTCATGTTATGTTCCAGATACGGATAGTGTTGAATTGATTAAAGGTTCTCGCAGCTCTAATTTGTACACTATCTCGGTTGAAGACATGATGAAGTCCTCTCCTATTTGCCTGTTGTCTAAGGCCTCCAAGAATAAATCATGGTTATGGCATCATCGTTTAAACCACTTGAACTTCGGTACCATCAATGACCTTGCAAGAAAGGACTTAGTCAGAGGCTTACCTAGATTGAAGTTTGAGAAAGATCATCTCTGCTCTGCATGTCAACTAGGAAAGAGCAAAAAGCATACCCACAAACCCAAACCTGAAAACACCAACTTGGAAGTTCTTAATACCCTTCATATGGATTTATGTGGCCCGATGCGAGTGAAAATAATTAATGGGAAGAAATACATATTAGTCATCGTTGATGATTATTCTCGGTCTACTTGGGTCAAGTTTTTGAGATCGAAAGATGAAACCCTAGAGGTCGTCATCAAATTTCTAAAGCAAATACAAGTCGGTCTCAACAAAACTGTCAGATACGTCCGTACCGATAATGGCACAGAATTTGTCAATAAAGATTTGACTGAATATTATGAACGTGTCGGCATTTTTCACCAAAAGACAGTTCCGAGGACTCCACAGCAGAACGGCGTTGTCGAAAGACGAAACCGTACCCTTGTAGAGGCCGCTAGAACAATGCTGATATTTTCCAAGGCTCTGATGTTTTTATGGGCAGAAGCTGTGGCGACTGCTTGTTACACCCAAAACCGATCCCTCATTCACACCCGTCACGACAAAACCCCATATGAACTGGTGCATGATAAGAAGCCTGATCTTACCTTTTTCCGTGTCTTTGGTGCTCTTTGTTACCCTACAAATGACAGCGAAGATCTTGGAAAATTACAACCAACAGCTGATATTGGAATATTCGTTGGTTATGCTCCTAGCAGGAAAGGGTATAGAATCTACAACAAAAGAACCCGACGAATTATGGAAACTATTCACGTTCAATTCGATGAGCTGACTGAGCAAATGGCTCCTGTGCAACTCAGTACAGGACCCGCTCCTACTTTTCTGACGCCTGGACAAATAAGTTCAGGGCTCGTACCAAATCTGGTTCCTGCAGCACCTTATGTACCCCCCACAAATAAAGAACTGGAGATTTTATTCCAACCAATGTTCGATGAATACATGGAACCTCCTCGTGTTGAAAGACCAGTCTCTCCTGCTCCAGCAGTTTCAGTCCCAGTCAATTCAGCCGGTACACCTTCATCTACTACCATTGATCAAGATGCACCTTCTCCAAGTCATTCACCGTCATCTTCGGCATTACAATCTCCAAGTTTACATCAAGGCGTTGCAGCTGAATCTACTCTCATGGAAGACAATCCCTTTGCTCCTGTTGACAATCATCCCTTCATAAACGTATTTGCTCCGGAACCTAGTTCTGAAGCATCATCATCCGGGGATCTTAGTTCAGCAGAATCTCCTTATGTCTCTCAAACACTTCATCATCTCAGGAAATAGAGCAAAGATCACCCGCTGGATAATATTATTGGCAATCCCTCTCGGCCGGTATCCACCAGAAAACAACTGGCAACCGATGCCTTATGGTGCTTGTATAACTCTGTACTGTCAAAAGTCAAACCAAAGAACTTCAAATCTGCAATTACTAAAGATTGCTGGTTTCAAGCTATGCAAGATGAGATTCACGAATTTGATCGACTTAAGTATGGGAATTAGTACCTCAACCAGACTGTGTCATGATTATTGCTCTCAAGTGGATTTACAAAGTTAACCTTGATGAGTACGGTGATGTTCTGAAGAACAAGGCTAGGTTAGTGGCCAAAGGATATCGTCAAGAGGAGGGCATTGATTTCGAGGAATCATTTGTACCGGTTGCATGTATCGAGGCTATTCGTATCTTCAACGCCAATGTCGCCAGTAAAAACAAGACCATCTATCAAATGGATGTAAAGACAGCATTTCTGAATGGCGAATTGAAGGAAGAAGTCTATGTTAGTCAACCAGAGGGTTTCGTTGATCCAGACCATCCGACACATGTTTATCGTCTGAAGAAGGCTTTGTACGGTTTAAAGCAAGCTCCTCGGGCGTGGTATGATACCTTGTCACGATTTCTTCTGGACAACAAATTTTCCAAGGGTGCAGTTGATCCGACACTATTCACTCAGAAAACAGGCAAACATATTCTTCCTTGTCCAAGGTTTTTCCCTCTAGGTTTTCTTTGGAAAGGTTTTTTAAGGAGGCAGCCTTACTTAGATCTCTATTGCTCCTATCGTGTTGCTGCTGGGTTGTGGGATGCTCGCTTGATTATATGTTATCATCTTGGTTTATGTCTAGTTTAGTTTATGTATTTTACTATGCTTATTTTATGTTTATGGCATGTCATAAACACTTGTTTAACAAGCTGTGTGCAGCTTGAGGTTAATGTGGTACTTCAACCACATTCCATTTGTACTTAACTGTTTATTTTGGTTAATATATTTGCCGGTGCAACCATTTACCAAAAAATATATGTAGATGATATCATTTTTGCCTCGACCGACCCTAAAGCATGTGACATATTTTCCGATGAGATGAGTTCTAAATTTCAAATGTCAATGATGGGGCAAATGTCTTTTTTCTTAGGTTTACAAGTTTCTCAAAATCCCGGAGGCATTTTTATTAATCAATCAAAATTTGCTCTTGAAATATTAAAGAAATTTGGGATGGATTCGTGTGACCCTGTTGATACACCCATGGTGGATCGACTTAAACTGGATGAGGACCCCTTAGGGATTCCAGTTGATCAGACTCGATTTCGTAGTATGGTCGGCTCCCTAATGTATCTCACTGCCAGCAGACCCGACCTTGTATTCGTTGTATGCATGTGTGCTAGGTATCAGGCTTCGCCTACCAAAAAGCACCTTGAAGCACTTAAACGGGTCTTTCGGTATCTCAGAGGAACCATTAATTGGGGTCTTTGGTATCCGAAAGACACCGCTATGGCACTAACGGCCTATGCAGATGCGGACCATGCAGGTTGTCAAGACACACGAAGAAGTACGTCAGGAAGTGCTCAGTTCCTTGGAGATAAACTAGTCAGCTGGTCATCAAAGAAACAGAAGAGCACTGCGATCTCAACAACAGAGGCTGAATACATTGCCATGTCTGGATGTTGTGCTCAGATACTTTGGATGAGATCACAGCTTACAGACTACGGCTTTGTCTTCAATAAGATTCCCTTGTATTGTGACAATCGCAGTGCCATTGCTCTCTGCTGCAATAATGTCCAGCACTCCCGGTCCAAGCACATTGACATACGACACCATTTTATAAGAGAGCAAGTTGAGAAAGGCGTGGTTGAATTGTACTTCGTGACGACGGATTATCAGCTCGCGGATATATTCACCAAAGCATTACCAAGAGAGCGGTTCGAATTTTCAACTGCTTCGTTCTTTGGTATGAGAGTACTGTCTCCGAGAAACTCTTAACGTGCTTCTCAGGAAGGTGGTAAAGGAGTAAAGGGATGGTACCTCCTATATCATATGTTAAAATATGTATATAGCAAAAATCTAAAAAGAAAATACAAAAATATAAAACCTACAAAAACCATAAAAATTAGAAAATAGAAAATAACAAAAATAGTTTTTCAAGACATGTCTTTCGTTTATCGATAACATTTACGATCCTAGAAATGTCATTCAATAATGATACGGGTCTTTAAATTAAGCTCGAACGAAAGTTCAAACTTTTCAAAACATGTCTTTAAGGCTTGTAGTTATTTCTGACTGCAAACCGCTTTTCAATATGAGGAAAGCATGTCGCCAAAAAGACGGTCGTTCCTGACAACGGGTGATTAAGTTCTCTCGGGCATGGATTACTTTATATCCATGCAACTCCGACTTAATGTACATTTCAGTGCATTATTTATTGATTTAGAAGAGAAGTCTTCATTCTTTAACCAAATGATTTTTTGTCTGTGATTCTTTAGAAAATTATTTGTGTTACACGTGATGGAAAAGTGTTGTTTGAAAATTTATTAGACTTGAATTGTTCAACATTTGACACTCAATCAATGACTACAGCTCTTTCAATAGAAAACGGGTCTTTGGTTGAGGGGGAGAGTGATTTTAAATTAATGACATCTAACGGGCATTTTTAGGCATCAAATAATTAATTGGTAAAAGGTTTTGTAATGATCGGGTTTACAAATTGAAGGGGAGTTAAATTTAGTTTATCTCAAAGGCACAAATGTGTCAAAAATTTGTGAATTTAGGGACTTATGTGCAATTTGCTAAATTTTTCCTAGGCTTGTATAACTATAAGGTCCATTTGTGCTATTTTTGAAACTTGTTCTAACCTATTAGTACTCTTTACCTGAAAGAGAAGGTCTTAGAAAGTTGAAGGACCAAATCTGCCAAATGGTAAAATCTTAAGGTATATAAGTGTCAGCGAGTTATATTCGGTCAAACCTTCAAAATATCTAGTCAAACTTTCTCTCTCAAAAATATCTCACGTAACTCGCTAGGTTGAGCGCTTCATTGATTTTTAATTTCTGTGGCTTATCTTGTTAAGGTACTTGTTGTTTTTTGATCTCTGTCATGTAAACATCTTTAATCTAAAACATGGTAGCTTTAATCACATTAAATCGCCATAAATCCATGATTTCGACTAAGTTTATCATTTAAATTTTGGTTTGTATTTGGTTTGATGATCTAACTACTGGAATGTGTTTAAAAAGTATAAATGATGCCTTGTTAGTGCCTGAATTGCCCCCCACCCCCTCCCCCCGTTTTGATGATTTTCGTGTATATAGTTGACTATTGGTAGTCAAAATCATTATTTATTGTTGGTTGGTGTTACTGAATGTTGCTAAGAGGTTGATAAAGTAGTCTAAGTGTTATTCGTGTGCTTCATTAAAACTTATTAGCTGGCTGTGTGCGATTATAAGCCTTAGCGAATTGCATCTGTGCTATGTAGCGAGTTATGATGATTATGTAGCGAGATGAGTGTCTTTTTCTTTGTAGCGAGTTAATGTTGATGCTTAGTAGCGAGTTATGAATATTATATTTTCATGAACAGGAAACTCGCTAATCTTTAGCGAGTTGATAAAGATTTATATTTTTGGTAAAATATTCAACTCGCCATTTCAAATTTTATAAATTTAATAGCGAGTTAATATTTTATTAAGAATATTCATAGCGAGTTGCCTTTAGCGAGTTATCATTGGCGAATTGAATATTCTCTATTATTTAAATGTGTGCAGGTAACTCGCTACTTCTTAGCGAGTTAAAGAAAGTTTTATTTATTATAATAATTAACCCTCTATTTCAAAATTTTCCAATTTGGTAGCGAGTTAAGTGTTTATTATATCATGACTTAGCGAGTTAGGTGTAGCGACTTGAGGATCATTCTTTGAATCATTTAGCGAGTTGTCATTAGATTGGTTTAGCGATTTGTCAAATATCTTTGGGTCAACTTATTCCAAGGTTGACATCACTTTGAGCAATTGCTCCCATCTAACATCATATATCTGTATGTATGTCCTGCTGTTGGATCTATGTGTGCAGATATAATGGCTGACTTGAACATTCCCGTGGAACAAGCTCCTGCTGTCGCACCACCTACCAGAACAGATGATCAGATATTGCCGTTAAGCAAGTGGGTGCCCATCGGCAAGAGCAACAGCGTACTCGATGTACACAAGCCTCAGAGGAATCCTATCTTCCCGATTGTTGTGGCCTTACTAAAGAACACCAACTTCTTCAGGGCCTTCACGACATCCTCTACGATTCCAGCTATCTACATTCAGCAGTTTTGGGACACCATGTGCTTTAACTCATCTACTGGGTTGTACAGTTGTCAGCTGGATGAGCAATGGTTCAACCTTCACAAAGACATTCTCAGAGATGCTCTCAATATCACTCCAGCCAATGACAACAATCCCTTTGTGGCTCCACCATCGAGTGATACTGTTATCGAGTATGTCAACACTTTAGGATACCCCAGCACTCTCAAGAACGTATCAGCAATGTCTGTTAATGCTCTCTATCAACCATGGAGAGCCATCTTGTCTATGATCAACATGTGCCTTACAGGCAAAACTGCTGGATTTGACAGACCAAGACATCCAGTGCTTCAGATACTTTGGGGTATCATTCATCGCTCCAACATCGACTACGCTGAAAGAATTTAGGAAGAGTTTGTTCAATCCATACAAACGTTTCTCACTAACAGGAAGAATCTTGCTACGGCTGCACGAGGAAAGAAAAAGACCGCTCATCTGCTTATTCCAAGTGTCAGGTTCACCAAACTGATCATCCATCATCTGAGAACCAAGCACAACATTCATCCAAGGACTGGTTCGCCTCTTCACTACTCACACGAGGAAAGCATTCTGAATACTCTCAGATTTGTTGGAAAGGATGGTAGAGAAATATTTGGCATGCCGATACCTGATGCTCTACTCACTGATGAGATTAAAGGAGCACCCTACTACGGTGACTACCAAGAGCATGTTGCCAAGTATCAACAATTTCTGGATGAAGAACGTGGCAAAGCCGAGAAAGGAGGAGCAACAGAGTCTTCTGAAGCTACCAAGGTCACTAAACCCAAGGCAGCAAAGGCTACTAAACCCGCTGGTGACAAAGCACCAAAGCCCACCGCTACTCAACCACCTAAACCCAAACCAGCACCTACTCAACCATCAAAAGCGGTCTCAGAAAAGAAACGTAAACTGGTTAAGGAAACTCCTGATGAACCCTCACCAGCAAAGAGATCTAAGGGTGGACTAGTGATGAAAAAGCGCAAGCCTAAAAGTCCACTCAAGTTGGTTGATGAACCTAGTGATGAAGGTGTTCCGGTTGAGGAACCTGCCTACAATGAGGAAGATGCAAACCTTCAAAGGGCTCTGGAGCTAAGTCTAATGGAACAAGGGGCACAAACACATGGACTAGCTCGTCCGGTGGTAATAAGGGAACCTGAGTCAGGGAGAATTCAACCGCTTCCAGAGGTACAAGGAAAGGGAAAAGAGAAAGTCGTTGAAGAACAAGCTGCTCATGATCTACTCACCCTTTAGACTCTACAAAAGAAGAGTCTGGCAGATCAATTCATCTTTCAGAGGTGCCCTCCTATGCCCACTGAGTCCTCTACACATGCTGAGTCACCTTCTATGGATGCGGAACTTAATCTGACTGACAGTGAAATAGAATCTGATGAGGAGGCGTCTAAGATCAATGCTGGAAATCAAGATTGCCAGGCTGGACCAAATCCTAGTATACAAGATGAAGTCCAGCTGGACCAAACCCTGGTGAACAAGATGAAGGCTAGGCTAGACCAAACCCTAGTATTGCTGCAGAGTCTCAACTTCAAACAAGTCATGTGGTTCATGCTGGACCAAACCTTAAACGCATGGACTTAGGGACCTCTGGTGCTTCAACTCAGCAGAATCCTAAGCAAATGGATGAGGAGTTTACCACAACTGCTTACCCAAATGTTTAGGAGAATCTCAAACTGCCAACTAAAGATCAGGTGATACTTGAAGAACCTGCAAGCTCTACGGGAACCCTGTCCTCTCTCCAAAACCTTGATAAAGATCTCAGCTTTACTAATCAGTTTTTCATGGAAAAGCCACATGAAGAAGAATCAGGGAAAACGAATGCTGAAACAGAGGTTCAGTCAATGGTTTTAGTCCCCATTCATCAAGACACTTCCTCGGTTCCCCCAATGACCACTCCGGTTATTGATCTCACGACTATGCAATACGACTC
Organism: Tanacetum coccineum; assembly: GCA_026074375.1. Taxonomy (NCBI): domain Eukaryota; kingdom Viridiplantae; phylum Streptophyta; class Magnoliopsida; order Asterales; family Asteraceae; genus Tanacetum; species Tanacetum coccineum. The sequence continues at coordinate 889 of BQNB010006422.1, read as the reverse complement.
TCCACTCCCAACATCAACAACAACAATCTCAACAATCACAACAACAACAACCACTCCTCTACCACCATCACCTCAACCATAACAAAGCACCGCAGATCCAATCTTAGTGAAGCGCATAGGTGAACTCGAACAACACATGGCAGATCTGATACAAAACAACTTAGCCCTGGAGGAAAGGTTGGACAAAAAAGGGAGCCGGCTATATAACTTAGAGAATCTCAATATTACCCACAAGGTGAGGCAAGCAGTTTATAAGATAGTTACTGATGCAGTAGATTGGGCGATGCAAGCTCCACTTCGAGCTCGCTTCAGGGATCTGCCCACTGTTGATATGAAGGAAATTCTTCAACAACGGATGTTTGAAGACAACTCCAACCAGGCTTATGACGTTCACAATGACTTGTATGAGGCTCTGCAAAAGTCATTGGAGTTGGATTATACAAATCAACGTCAAGCTGATCAGGAGGAAGCTCGTAAAAAGAGAAGAAAGAGACGTGACGTATCAAGAACTCCTCATGGGTCTCCACCTTCACAGCCACGATCTCTACCTCCTCCAGCAGGCGCGTCTGGTGCTCCATGTACTTCAGGAGCATCAGGGTCTTCTCAGTTACTTCCACCTCCTCCTCCTCTATGTATTGGTACATCTGGATCTGCTCAGCAACAAGGCAATAAAGCTCTAAGTTCATCCAAGTCGGCAGCCTCAGCATCACAATCCATGGCTTGGACTACATCTGACACTAGATATGAGTCAGCTGGTGTCTTTGGGACTCACGAGCTATCTCCAACTGACTATCTGATGCAGGATGATTCCATTCCTGAAGAGCAGGTACTTCTGTCTGATGATGAAGACTCCGAGAATGATCACCAACCAAAAGTTGACGTGAGAAAA
>BQNB010006421.1:58976-97588 GCA_026074375.1 Tanacetum coccineum | reverse complement strand
GAGTTTGGTCCCGGGGTCACACCTGGGGCGAGATTAACGAGTGTTGTTCCCTTGTGTGTAGGTTTCATACTTCGTCAGTGATCGGAGGGATTTTTCGGAGAGCCCGAAAGTCACCGGACCAAGAATTTGCTTCAACAAATTGGCACCATCCATGAGACCTGACTTCTGAACTGCCAAGAACTCAGAATGACAGGTCCTACTCCCGATCCAACCACACCGGTGAATCGAACTGCTACTGGCAGTAACCCAAATAACCCACCTGACTTACAAGATCAGATCCTTAACCACATATCCTTACTTAAAGCCCTTGTCCAATTACACAACGAATCACCCACCGGTTTGGTAAGGCCCATCTGTCTCTCTTTCGACAATGAAGGGGGCCCCAAAGAGAAAAACGAAAAAGAACCCGAAGACCTTCGGAAACCTTATAAAGAAGTACTCAAGTCTCCATTCAGCAAATGGATCATTGAATTTTCAGCCCCAAATCATCGGACACCAACAAATTTGAAGATCTACGATGGCTCCACCGATCCGGATGATCACATCACTTGCTTCGTAGGAGCGGCAAACCAAGGAGAATGGGAAATGCCTGTATGGTGCAAAATGTTTCAGTAAACCCTATACGGACCAGCTAGGGGATGGTTTGACCGCATGCCGAATGGATGTATTGACAATTGGACAGATCTACGCGAAGCGTTTGTGGAAAGCTTTGATTTAAGGCGGAAGTGTTGTAAAGATCCAACGGAAGTCTCCAAGATCGTTAGGAAAGCCAACGAAACGCTTCCCGACTTCAAGGAACGTTGGACCGAAGAGATGAGCTACATACCGGATGTCCCTCCGCGAGCACCACGTTTGATTGATTGTTAAAAGGTTGAGAATTGTTGTTGAAAGAACGATTCGGAAATGAACCGTTAGGCTGGAACCGATTAGATGGGTTTGGAAAATTATTTTGAGTGTTTTGAGGTTGTTTCCACCTAAGGTTCGTGGCCACGGAGGTTTTCTTGTGCTGTCTCTGGGCTATCCAAAAGGGTAGTCGCCCTGGGATTAGTCGGCTTGCAATGTCGAGTCGAAAACCTATGTTTACCAAAAAATACTTGTATAAATGTAATAACCTATTACAAATAAAACAAATACGTGATACATAACCTTTAAACATAAAAAACATCATCTAAGTTGTTATTTACCAGGATGTCGGTAAGCCGTGGTCAATCCACACACATATAACAAATGACGAGGGGTGGTCGAAGAGGCACCAAAAATTCGGATAGACGAGCAGCGTCATGTTCGTTATAGTTTTCAGAAAGTCATCATGAAGATCTGTATCACCGTGCCTCCAAGGCATTGCATCCGGAATCGCGTGACAAACTAATAAGAAAAAAAAAAATCTTTTTCCAACCTTTTAAACTTGAAGTAACCTCTTTAAAACATTTCTTAGCACAACCCCCGGTCTTGTTCTCGAAAGAAAACCAATGACCCTGCTTGCACAGCTTATAGAAAACCCGAAACAGAGGGACGGTAGGGTTGATGTTTAAACTCACACAGCGTATCTCAAACAAGATCACCCTATTAACCCCCATCGGCACCAACTGGGAGACATGCACCCCAAAATATCACAACAAGGAAGAAGGAAGAAAACGGGATCCTCAAACCTCCCTGCTCAAGCTGCTCAATATACAACCAGATATACCTCAACGGGAGCTTATTCATCGTCATACCCAGAGGTGGGAGACGGGGATGTAAATCCAAAGGCATACCATACTCTTCCACAACCTTCCCTAATTCCGAGGAGGTACGCTCAGAAGTATAAATGTGCATATCAAACTTGGGAAAGACCACGGCCATCGAACTTTCCAGAGCCATTTCGCCGGGCTCACTACCAGACATACCTCCCAAAATGGGAATCAAAAATGAAATGAACAAATAAGAACGTGGAAGGGTACGCACCTTAACGATATCGAAAGAGAATAGAAAGTCAGAGTTGGCAGGTCAAATCGAGTGTGTGTGTGATAGGAATAGTGAATGGGTATTTATAGGGTTGGATCCACCTCGGGATGCGAAAAAGATACGTCGTACGATAGCACGATCTCAACCGTCCATCCCTAAGATGTGGTTGCACGTGTCAACAAAACATTTCAAAAAAACCCATGGGCCGACAATAGTTCAAGCCTAATAAAAGCCCAGATGGCAACGTAAAGTCTCGCGATACACACCAACGGCCACACGAAAGCACTCCAAACAACACGCAGGTAAGTCGGTATAACACTAACTCTTTTTAGTATTGTGTCACTAGTCACCAACTGATAACACAACACTGGGGGGACATGTTCGTGTATGTGCCGGACATTACTATACGCCAAAAAGTACATACCGGAATATATAGTCGGAGAGTAGGTAACGACACACCTGGAAACAACGTAACATGGCCAGAAGACGACACAGGAAGTGCGCTCCTCCGCAGGTTGTCTTAATTTTAAAGGCCAAGTCTGACTCTGTCTCTGACACACTAAGTTGATGGTCCCTTTGTGTGTCAGTCATACATTAGAGCCCAGGTCAACGGCCCGTGACATCACCGATCAGGTACAGCTCTGGATAGTATAAATACCCAGAGACATTACAAAACTGAACCTGTTGATATACACGAATACTTCTAGCTATCGTTGATTCAACGAATGTCAATAATCATGATCTTTCCATAATTAGAGTTTTCATATATTTTAAAAGTGATTATTCTAGCACCACAATAAGATTATTAAATAGTCCAAAAAACTTGAAACGGGATTAAAAGGCAAAAGGGTCGGACCCTAGCCCAAAAACAAAGTCCAAAAAACCAGAAAAAAAGATAAAAACGTAAATAACTCATAAAATAGAGTGTTTTGGGGCTCGAAAGTTGCACAACTCGTCGTTGACAGTTTACCATGTCGTTCTCCTTGTTGCAAGCTTCGATTTGCTTGTTCCTGGGCTGAAACGGAGCCTCGTAGACCAAGTTATGCTTGTTTTAATAGATTGTTACATTTATACAAGTATTGTAAAGGTATAAAACGCTCATGGGTGACAAAATCTTATAAAAATGGTTGGTATTATTTCCCTACAATAATAATAACACTACATTTGGATATACTAAAGGCTAAACCGTAAAGCATAAAAACCAAATGCTACAGAAATTTCAAAATCGAAAACGCCTCCTAGAAAATGAAATTAATCTTTTGAAACAAACTCTTTCTCAAGAATCTAAAGAAAAAGAAGCGTTGTTGAAAACAATTAATCTTCTCAAAAACGAGTCTTCAGAATTGGAATCTAAAAGTCTTGAAACAGAAATTGCTTTGTCAAAGAAAATTAAACAACTTGATAATATCGTTTATAAAATGGGCCAGTCAGCTCAAACTATTCATATGTTAACAAATCCACAACCTTTTTATGATCCACATACTAAACAAGCTTTAGGTTTTCAAAATCCTTTTTATCTGAAAAAGGCTCAGCAGTTTAGCCCTATAATACGCTCATAGATGGCTAAATCTTTTAAAAACGATTGTTGTTATGCCTCTACAATGATTATATCACTACCTATGGGTATATTAAAGGCCGAAATTACAAAACTGAACCTGTTGATTCACACGAATACTTCTAGCTATCGTTGATTCAACGAATGCCGATAATCATGATCTTTCCAAATTAGACTTTTCATGAATTTTAAAAGTGATTAATCTAGCACCATAATAAGATTATTAAATAGTCCAAGAAACTTGAAACGGGATTAAAAGGTAAAAGCGCTGGAGCCTAGCCCAAAAACAAAGTCTAAAAAACATGAGAAATACACAAAAACGCAAATAACTCATAAAATAGAGTGTTTTGGGGCTCGAAAGTTGCATAAACCGTCGTTGACAGTTTACCACGTCGTTTTCCTTGTTGCAAGCTTCGATTTGCTTGTTCCTGGGCCTGAAACGGAGCCTCGTAGACCAAGTTATGCTTGTTTTAATAGATTGTTACATATATACAAGTATTATAAAGGTATAAAACGCTCATGGGTGACAAAATCTTATCAAACGGTTGGAATTATTTCCCTACAATAATAACAACACTACATTTGGATATACTAAAGGCTAAACCGTAAAGCAAAAACACCAAATGCTACAGAAATTTCAAAATCAAAAAGCCTCCCTAAATTTATAGCATAAAACGCAAAATAATTTCAATAAAATTTGGCATGCATTTTACTAGCATTGAAATTCTACCATATTTTTGTAAGAATGTGAATCTTTAAGTACTTAATAACAACTTAGATGAGCTTTTCACGTTTATGGGTTGTGTATCACATATTTGTTTTATATATAATAGGTTATTACATCTATACAAGGATTTTTCTGGTAAACCTGGGTTTCTGACTCGACATTGCGAGCCGACTAATCCCAGGGTGACTACCCTTTTGGATAGCCTAGAGACAGCACAAGAAAACCTCCATGGCTAATGGGGATAATTTTTTCCCCTGGTTCGACCAAGACCTATCGGCTACTTTCGATCCTAAGAGGCTAAGCCATGCTGCTTATAATACGTTCATAGATGACTAAATCTTTTAAAAACGATTGGATTTTTGCCTCTACAATGATTATATCACTACCTTTAGGTATATTAAAGGTTAAATCTTAAAACATAAAGACTAAATGCTGCCAAAATTACAAAACTGAACCTGTTGATTCACACGAATACTTCTAGCTATCGTTGATTCAACGAATGCCGATAATCATGATCTTTCCAAATTAGACTTTTCATGAATTTTAAAAGTGATTAATCTAGCACCATAATAAGATTATTAAATAGTCCAAGAAACTTGAAACGGGATTAAAAGGTAAAAGCGCTGGAGCCTAGCCCAAAAACAAAGTCTAAAAACATGAGAAATACATAAAAACGCAAATAACTCATAAAATAGAGTGTTTTGGGGCTCGAAAGTTGCATAAACCGTCGTTGACAGTTTACCACGTCGTTTTCCTTGTTGCAAGCTTCGATTTGCTTGTTCCTGGGCCTGAAACGGAGCCTCGTAGACCAAGTTATGCTTGTTTTAATAGATTGTTACATATATACAAGTATTATAAAGGTATAAAACGCTCATGGGTGACAAAATCTTATCAAACGGTTGGAATTATTTCCCTACAATAATAACAACACTACATTTGGATATACTAAAGGCTAAACCGTAAAGCAAAAACACCAAATGCTACAGAAATTTCGAAATCGAAAAGCCTCCCTAATTTTCTTTAATAGCACTAAAACGCAAAAAATAATTTCATAAAATTTGGCTCGCATTTTTAAGCATTGAAATTCTACCATATTTTTGTAAGAATGTGAATCTTTAAGTACTTAATAACAACTTAGATGAGCTTTTCACGTTTATGGGTTGTGTATCACATATTTGTTTTATAAATAATATGTTATTACATCTATACAAGGATTTTTCTGGTAAACCTGGGTTTCTGACTCGACATTGCGAACCGACTAAACCCAGGGTGACTACCCTTTTGGATAGCCCAGAGACAGCACAAGAAAACCTCCATGGCTAATGGGGGATTAATTTTCTCCCCATGGTTCGAACCCAAGACCTCTAGGCACTTTCGTCCTAAGAGGCTAAGCCCTTGCTGCTATAATACGTTCATAGATGACTAAATCTTTTAAAAATGATTGGATTTTTGCCTCTACAATGATTATATCACTACCTTTAGGTATATTAAAGGTTAAATCTTAAAACATAAAGACTAAATGCTGCCAAAATTACAAAACTGAACCTGTTGATTCACACGAATACTTCTAGCTATCGTTGATTCAACGAATGCCGATAATCATGATCTTTCCAAATTAGACTTTTCATGAATTTTAAAAGTGATTAATCTAGCACCATAATAAGATTATTAAATAGTCCAAGAAACTTGAAACGGGATTAAAAGGTAAAAGCGCTGGAGCCTAGCCCAAAAACAAAGTCTAAAAAACATGAGAAATACATAAAAACGCAAATAACTCATAAAATAGAGTGTTTTGGGGCTCGAAAGTTGCATAAACCGTCGTTGACAGTTTACCACGTCGTTTTCCTTGTTGCAAGCTTCGATTTGCTTGTTCCTGGGCCTGAAACGGAGCCTCGTAGACCAAGTTATGCTTGTTTTAATAGATTGTTACATATATACAAGTATTATAAAGGTATAAAACGCTCATGGGTGACAAAATCTTATCAAACGGTTGGAATTATTTCCCTACAATAATAACAACACTACATTTGGATATACTAAAGGCTAAACCGTAAAGCAAAAACACCAAATGCTACAGAAATTTCAAAATCAAAAGCCTCCCTAAATTTATAGCATAAAACGCAAAATAATTTCAATAAAATTTGGCATGCATTTTACTAGCATTGAAATTCTACCATATTTTTGTAAGACTGTGATTCTATAAGTACTTAATAACAACTTAGATGATGTTTTCATGTTTAAGGGTTATGTATCACGTATTTGTTTTATATGTAATAGGTTATTACATCTATACAAGTATTTTTTGGTAAACTTGGGTTTCCGACTCGACATTGCGAGCCGACTAATCCCAGGGTAACTACCCTTTTTGATAGCCCAGATACAGCGCAAGAAAACCTCCATGGGCAATAGGAGATTAATTTTCTCCCCAGGGTTCGAACCTAAGACCTTTAGGCACTTTCGTCCTAAGAGGCTAAGCCCTTACCGCTATAATACGCTCATAGATGACTAAATCTTTTAAAAACGATTGGTTTTATGCCTCTATAATGATTATATCACTACCTTTGGGTATATTAAAGGCTAAATCTTAAAATCTAAAGACCAAATGCTGCCGAAATAACAAAAATGAACCTATTGATTCACACGAATACTTCTAGCTATCGTTGATTCCATACCGACTGCGATAATCATGATCTTTCCAAATTTGGAACTTTTCATGACTTTTTAAAAGTGATTAATCTAGCACCATAATAAGCTTATTAATAGTCCAAGAAACTTGAAACGGATTAAAGGTAAAAGCGCTGGAGCCTAGACCCAAAAAACAAGTCTTAAAAAACATAGAGAAATACATAAAAAACGCAAATAACTCATTAAAATAGCGTGTTTTGGGGCTCGGAGAAAGTTGCATAAACCGTCAGTTTGAAGTTTACCACGTCGTTTCCTTGTTGCAAGCTATCGATTTGCTATGGTTCTGGCTGAAACGGAGCTCGTGAAGACCAGAGTTATTGCATTGTTTTAATCAGATTGTTACATATATTCAAGTATTATAAAAGGTATAAAACGCTCTATGGGTGACAAAATCTTATCAAACGGTTGGAATTATTTCCCTACAATAATAACAAATACATTTGGGATCTACTAAAAGGCTAAACCGTAAAGCAAAAACACCAAATGCTACAAAAATTTCAAAATCAAAAAGCCTCCCTAAATTTATAGCATAAAACGCAAAATAATTTCAATAAAATTTGGCATGCATTTTACTAGCATTGAAATTCTACCATATTTTTGTAAGAATGTGAATCTTTAAGTACTTAATAACAACTTAGATGAGCTTTTCACGTTTATGGGTTGTGTATCACATATTTGTTTTATATATAATAGGTTATTACATCTATACAAGGATTTTTCTGGTAAACCTGGGTTTCTGACTCGACATTGCGAGCCGACTAATCCCAGGGTGACTACCCTTTTGGATAGCCCAGAGATAGCGCAAGAAAACCTCCATGGCTAATGGGGGATTAATTTTCTCCCCAGGGTTCGAACCCAAGACCTCTAGGCACTTTCGTCCCAAGAGGCTAAGCCCTTGCTGCTATAATACGTTCATAGATGACTAAATCTTTTCAAAACGATTGGATTTTTGCTTCTACAATGATTATATCACTACCTTTAGGTATATTAAAGGTTAAATCTTAAAACATAAAGACTAAATGCTGCCAAAATTACAAAACTGAACCTGTTGATTCACACGAATACTTCTAGCTATCGTTGATTCAACGAATGCCGATAATCATGATCTTTCCAAATTAGACTTTTCATGAATTTTAAAAGTGATTAATCTAGCACCATAATAAGATTATTAAATAGTGTCAAGATACTTGAAACGGGATTCTTAAAAAGGTAAAAAGCGCTGGAGCCTAGCCCAAAAAACAAAGTCTAAAAAATATGAGAAATACACAAAAAAAGCAAATAACTAATATATAAATATCGAGTTGTTTTTGGGCTCGAAAGGTTGCATTAAACCGTACGTTTGATGTTTACCACGTCGTTTCTTGTTGCAATGCTTCGATTTTGCTTGTTCCTGGGCCTGAAACGGAGCCTGTTTAGACAGTTATGCTTGTTTTAATAGAATGTTAATATATTCATAGTATTATAAAGGTATAAAACGCCTTATGGGTGACAAAATCTTATCAAACGGTTTGGAATTATTTCCCTAACAATTAATAACAAACATACATTTTGGAATATATAAAGGCTAAACCGTAAAGCAAAAACACCAAATGCTACAAAAATTTCAAAATCAAAAAGCCTCCCTAAATTTATAGCATAAAACGCAAAATAATTTCAATAAAATTTGGCATGCATTTTACTAGCATTGAAATTCTACCATATTTTTGTAAGAATGTGAATCTTTAAGTACTTAATAACAACTTAGCATTGGAGCTCTTTCACGTTTATGGTTGTGTTATCACATATTTGTGTATAAATAATATGTTACGTAGACATCTATACAAGTATTTTTTTTGGTAAACCTGGGTTTCCAACTCGACATTGCGAGCCGACTAATCCCAGGGTGACTACCCTTTTGGATAGCCAGAGGGACAGCACCTAAGAAAAACCTCCATGGCTAAATGGGGATTAATTTTCTCCCATGGTTCGAACCCAAGGACCTCTAGGCACTTTGTCCTAAGAGGCTAAAGCCCTTTGCTTGCTAAAATAGTTCATAGATGACAAAATTCTTTTTAAAAACGATTGGATTTATGCCTCTACAATGATTATATCACTTAACCTTGAGGTATATTAAAGGTTAATCTTAAAAACATAAAGAACTAATATGCTGCCAATTACAAAAAACTGACCTGTTGATTCACACGAAGTACTTCTAGCTATCGTTGATCAACGATAGCCTGAATCATGATCTTTCCAAATTAGGGGACTTTTCATGAATTTTAAAAGTGATTAATCTTTTAGCACCAATAATAGATTATTAAATAGTCCTAAGAAACTTTTTGATAACGGGATTTAAAGGTAAAGGCTAGAGCCTTAGCAAAAAACAAAGTCTAAAAACATGAGAATACTAAAACGCAAATAACTTATAAATAGAGTATTTTGGGGCTCGAAAGTTGCATAACTATAGTTGACAGTTTACCATGTTGTTCTCCTTGTTGCAAGCTTTGATTTGCTTGTTCCTAGGCCTAAAACGGAGCCTCGTAGCCCAAGTTATGCTTGTTTTAATAGATTGTTACATTTATACAAGTATTTTAAAGGTATATAACGTCATGGGTGACAAAATCTATCAAACGGCTTGGTACTTATTTCCTACAATAATAAACAACACTACATTTGGATCTATATAAGGCTAACCGTTATAAAGGCAAAAACACCCAAATGCTTACAGAAAGAAATTTCAAATTCAATAAAGCTCCCTAATTTATAGCATAAAACGCAAAATAATTTCAATAAATTTGGCAGCAAGTTTACTAGCATTTGAAGTTTCTACTCATTATTTTTGTCAAGAATGTGAATATTTAAGTATTAATACACAAACCTTTCGATGAAGATTTTCACGTTTATGGGTTGTGTATCACATATTTGTTTTATATGTAATAGGTTATCACATCTATACAAGGATTTTTCTTGTAAACCTGAGTTTCTGACTCGACCAATTTCGCGAACCGTACTAAACCTGGGTGATCTACACTTTTGGATAGCCCAGAGTCTAGAGACAGGCACACAACAGAAATCATCCCATGGCTCATGGGGGATTAATTTTCTCCCCAGGGTTCGAACCCAAGACCTCTAGGCACTTTCGTCCTAAGAGGCTAAGCCCTTGCCGCTATAATACGCTCATAGATAACTAAATCTTTAAAAAACGATTGGTGTTATGCATCTACAATGGTTATATCACTACCTTTGGGTAGATTAAAGGCTAAATCTTAAAACATAAACACCAAATGCTGCTGAAATTACAAAACTGAACCTGTTGATACACACGAATACTTCTAGCTATCGTTGATTCAACGAATGCCGATAATCATGATCTTTCCATAATTAGACTTTTCATGAATTTTAAAAGTGATTCATCTAGCACTAATAAGATTATTAAATTAGTACAAAGTTACTTGAAACGGTACTTAAAAGTTAAAAGCGCTGGAGCCTAAGCCAAAAACAAAGTTCTAAAAAACTTGAGAAATACCAAACACCGCAAAAAACTAAATAAACTAATAGAGTGTTTTGGGGCTCTGAAAGTCTGAACTAAAAAACCTGTCTTTGACGTTTACCACGTCGTTCTCCTTGTTGCAAGCTTCGATTTTCTTGTTCCTGGGCTTGAATTGGAGCCTCGTAGCCCAAGTTATGCTTGTTTTAATAGATTGTTACATTTATACAAGTATTTTAATGGTGTAAAACACTCATGGATGACTAAATCTTAAAAAAACGGTTGGTATTATGTCCCTACAATAATAACACACTGACATTTGGATTACTAAGGCGAAACGTAAAGGCAAAACACCAAATTGCTAAGAAATTTCAAATCAAAAAGCCTCCCTAAATGTTAATAGCATTAGTACGCAAATTAATTTCAATAAAATTTGGCATGCATTTCTACTTTGCATTGATAATCGACCATCTTTTTGTAAGAATGTGAATCTTTATGTACTTAATAAAAAAACTCTAGATTGAGCTTTTCACGTTTAAGGGTTGTGTATCACATATTTGTTTTATATATAATAGGTTATTACATCTATACAAGGATTTTTCTGGTAAACCTGGGTTTCTGACTCGACATTGCGAGCCGACTAATCCCAGGGTGACTACCCTTTTGGATAGCCCAGAGATAGCGCAAGAAAACCTCCATGGCTAATGGGGGATTAATTTTCTCCCCATTGGTTCAGAACCCAAGGACCTTAGCATTTTCGTCCTAAGAAGGCTAAGCCCTTGCTGCTTATAATACGTTCTTTAGATGACCAACTCTTTTTAAAAACGATTGGATTTTTGCCTTACAATGGTTATATCACTACCTTTGGGTAGATTAAAGGCTAAATCTTAAAACATAAGACTAATATGTGCCAAAATTACAAACTGAACTGTTGATTCACCACGGATATGACTCTCTAGCTATCGTTGATTCAACGAAATGCGATATCATCGATCTTTCCAAATTAGACTTTTCATGAATTTTAAAAGTAGTTATCTGCACCACAATAAGATTATTAAATAGTCCAAGAAACTTGAAACGGGATTAAAGGTAAAAGGCTGGAGCCTAGCCCAACAAGTCTAAAAAACATGAGTAATACATAAAAAAGGCTAATATAACTCATAAAATAGAGTGTTTTGGGGCTCGAAGGTTGCATAAACCGTCGTTGACAGTTTACCATGTCGTTTTCCTTGTTGCAAGCTTCGATTTGCTTGTTCCTGGGCCTGAAACGGAGCCTCGTAGACCAAGTTATGCTTGTTTTAATAGATTGTTACATATATACAAGTATTATAAAGGTATAAAACGCTCATGGGTGACAAAATCTTATCAAACGGTTGGAATTATTTCCCTACAATAATAACAACACTACATTTGGATATACTAAAGGCTAAACCGTAAAGCAAAAACACCAAATGCTACAGAAATTTCAAAATCAAAAAGCCTCCCTAAATTTATAGCATAAAACGCAAAATAATTTCAATAAAATTTGGCATGCATTTTACTAGCATTGAAATTCTACCATATTTTTGTAAGAATGTGAATCTTTAAGTACTTAATAACAACTTAGATGAGCTTTTCACGTTTATGGGTTGTGTATCACATATTTGTTTTATATATAATATGTTATTACATCTATACAAGGATTTTTCTGGTAAACCTGGGTTTCTGACTCGACATTGCGAGCCGACTAAACCCAGGGTGACTACCCTTTTGGATAGCCTAGAGACAGCACAAGAAAACCTCCATGGCTAATGGGGGATTAATTTTCTCCCCAGGGTTCGAACCCAAGACCTCTAGGCACTTTCGTCCTAAGAGGCTAAGCCCTTGCTGCTATAATACGTTCATAGATGACTAAATCTTTTAAAAACGATTGGATTTTTGCCTCTACAATGATTATATCACTACCTTTAGGTATATTAAAGGTTAAATCTTAAAACATAAAGACTAAATGCTGCCAAAATTACAAAACTGAACCTGTTGATTCACACGAATACTTCTAGCTATCGTTGATTCAACGAATGCCGATAATCATGATCTTTCCAAAATTAGACTTTTCATGAATTTTAAAAGTTATTAATCTAGCACCTCAATAAGATTATTAAATAGTCAAAGAAACTTGAAATGGGATTAAAAGGTAAAAGCGCTGGAGCCTAGCCCAAAAACAAAGTCTAAAAAACATGAGAAATACACAAAAACGTAAATAACTCATAAAATAGTATGTTTTGAAGCAACAAGTTACATACATGAGCTCTTAAGATTTCCAAATAATCCTTGTTTAACATCCTACTCATACTTAACTCTATCATTTTTCGTTCTTCGCGAATTAGCGAACGTTTAGCCTAAAAGTTAAGGAACAAGCTAGAGCTCAACACTTTTATTCTTACCCAGCAAGAAAATCAAAATTGTGACAAAAACACTTATTTTATTTTTGAAATTTTAAATTTTTTAATATTTTTTGAAAATTTTGTGGGAAAACGGGGTATACGTGAGAACAACGGGTAAAAGTAGGTAAGATCATATCGAAGATCTCTGCATTCCCTGGCAAAATTTCCCATTTTATGGCAGTTGAAGCATTCTACCTTGGATTTTTCATATCTAGCAGTATTGCTTCCATCAATGATGATTTTCCTTCCAGTTCTTTGATAGAACTTTCTTGCCCTCATGCTTAGTAGTGGGGCTCGAAAGTTGCATAAACCGTCGTTAAGAGTTTACCACGTCGTTCTCCTTGTTGCAAGCTTCGATTTGCTTGTTCCTGGGCCTGAAACGGAGCCTCGTAGCCTAAGTTAGGCTTGTTTTAATAGATTGTTACATTTATACAAGTATTGTAATGGTATAAAACGCTCATGGATGACTAAATCTAAAAAATGGTTGGTATTATGTCCCTATAATAATAATGACACTACATTCGGGTATACTAAAGGCTAAACCGTAAAGCATAAACACCAAATGCTACAGAAATTTCAAAATCGAAAAGGCCTCCTTAAATTTATAGCATAAAACGCAAAATAATTTCAATAAAATTTGGCATGCATTTTACTAGCATTGAAATTCTATCATATTTTGGTAAGACTGTGATTCTATAAGTACTTAATAACAACTTAGATGAGCTTTTCACGTTTATGGGTTGTGTATCACATATTTGTTTTATAAATAATTATTAATCTAGCACCACAATAAGATTATTAAATAGTCCAAGAAACTTGAAACGGGATTAAAAGGTAAAAGCGCTGGAGCCTAGCCCAAAAGCAAAGTCTAAAAAACATAAGAAATACACAAAAACGCAAATAACTCATAAAATAGAATGTTTTGGGGCCCAAAAGTTGCATAAACCGTCGTTGACAGTTTACCACGTCGTTTTCCTTGTTGCAAGCTTCGATTTGCTTGTTCCTGGGCCTGAAACGGAGCCTCGTAGACCAAGTTATGCTTGTTTTAATAGATTGTTACATATATACAAGTATTATAAAGGTATAAAACGCTCATGGGTGACAAAATCTTATCAAACGGTTGGAATTATTTCCCTACAATAATAACAACACTACATTTGGATATACTAAAGGCTAAACCGTAAAGCAAAAACACCAAATGCTACAGAAATTTCAAAATCAAAAAGCCTCCCTAAATTTATAGCATAAAACGCAAAATAATTTCAATAAAATTTGGCATGCATTTTACTAGCATTGAAATTCTACCATATTTTTGTAAGAATGTGAATCTTTAAGTACTTAATAACAACTTAGATGAGCTTTTCACGTTTATGGGTTGTGTATCACATATTTGTTTTATATATAATAGGTTATTACATCTATACAAGGATTTTTCTGGTAAACCTGGGTTTCTGACTCGACATTGCGAGCCGACTAATCCCAGGGTGACTACCCTTTTGGATAGCCTAGAGATAGCGCAAGAAAACCTCCATGGCTAATGGGGGATTAATTTTCTCCCCAGGGTTCGAACCCAAGACCTCTAGGCACTTTCGTCCCAAGAGGCTAAGCCCTTGCTGCTATAATACGTTCATAGATGACTAAATCTTTTCAAAACGATTGGATTTTTGCTTCTACAATGATTATATCACTACCTTTAGGTATATTAAAGGTTAAATCTTAAAACATAAAGACTAAATGCTGCCAAAATTACAAAACTGAACCTGTTGATTCACACGAATACTTCTAGCTATCGTTGATTCAACGAATGCCGATAATCATGATCTTTCCAAATTAGACTTTTCATGAATTTTAAAAGTGATTAATCTAGCACCATAATAAGATTATTAAATAGTCCAAGAAACTTGAAACGGGATTAAAAGGTAAAAGCGCTGGAGCCTAGCCCAAAAACAAAGTCTAAAAAACATGAGAAATACACAAAAACGCAAATAACTCATAAAATAGAGTGTTTTGGGGCTCGAAAGTTGCATAAACCGTCGTTGACAGTTTACCACGTCGTTTTCCTTGTTGCAAGCTTCGATTTGCTTGTTCCTGGGCCTGAAACGGAGCCTCGTAGACCAAGTTATGCTTGTTTTAATAGATTGTTACATATATACAAGTATTATAAAGGTATAAAACGCTCATGGGTGACAAAATCTTATCAAACGGTTGGAATTATTTCCCTACAATAATAACAACACTACATTTGGATATACTAAAGGCTAAACCGTAAAGCAAAAACACCAAATGCTACAGAAATTTCAAAATCAAAAAGCCTCCCTAAATTTATAGCATAAAACGCAAAATAATTTCAATAAAATTTGGCATGCATTTTACTAGCATTGAAATTCTATCATATTTTGGTAAGACTGTGATTCTATAAGTACTTAATAACAACTTAGATGAGGTTTTCATGTTTAAGGGTTGTGTATCACGTATTTTTTATATATGTAATAGGTTATTACATCTATACAAGTATTTTTTCGTTGACCTGGGTTTCCAACTCGACATTGCGAGCCGACTAATCCCAGGTCAACTACCCTTTTGGATAGCCCATAGACAGCGCAAGTAAACCTTCGTGGCCAATGGGGGATTAATTTTCTCCCCAAGGTTCGAACCCAAGACCTCTAGGCACTTTCGTCCTAGGAGGCTAAGCCCTTGCCGCTATAATACGCTCATAGATAACTAAATCTTTAAAAAAAGATTGGTGTTATGCATCTACAATGGTTATATCACTACCTTTGGGTAGATTAAAGGCTAAATCTTAAAACATAAACACCAAATGCTGCCGAAATTACAAAACTGAACCTGTTGATACACACGAATATTTCTAGCTATCTTTGATTCAACGAATGCCGATAATCATGATCTTTCCATAATTAGACTTTTCTTATATTTTAAAAGTGATTAATCTAGCACCACAATAAGATTATTAAATAGTCCAAGAAACTTGAAACGTGATTAAAAGGCAAAAGGGCCGGACCCTAACCCAAAAACAAAGTCTAAAAAAATGAAAAAAGATAAAAACGTAAATAACTCATAAAATAGAGTGTTTTGGGCTTGAGAGTTGCATAAACTATCGTTGACAGTTTACCATTTCGTTCTCCTTGTTGCAAGCTTCGATTTGCTTGCTCCTGGGCCTGAAACGGAGCCTCGTAGACCAAGTTATGCTTGTTTTAATAGATTGTTACATTTATACAAGTATTATAAAGGTATAAAACGCTCATGGTTGACAAAATCTTATAAAAACGGTTGTATTATTTCCCTACAATAATAATAACACTACATTTGGATATACTAAAGGCTAAACCGCAAAGCATAAACACCAAATGCTACAGAAATTTCAAAATCAAAAACGCCTCCCTAAATTTATAGCATTAAACGCAAAATAATTTAATAAAATTTGGCATGCATTTTACTAGCATTGAAATTATACCATATTTTTGTAAGAATGTGATTCTTTAAGTACTTAATAACAACTTAGATGAGGTTTTCACGTTTAAGGGTTGTGTATCACATATTTGTTTTATATATAATAGGTTATTACATCTATATAAGGATTTTTCTGGTAAACCTGGGTTTCTGACTCGACATTACGAGCCGACTAATCCCAAGGTGACTACCCTTTTGGATAGCCCAGAGACAGCGCAAGAAAACCTCCATGGCCAATGAGGGATTAATTTTCTCCCCAGGGTTCGAACCCAAGACCTCTAGGCACTTTCGTCCTAAGAGGCTAAGCCCTTGCTGCCATAATACGCTCAAAGATGACTACATCTTTTAAAAACGATTGGATTTATGCCTTTACAATGATTATATCACTACCTTTGGGTATATTAAAGGCTAAATCTTCAAACATAAAGACTAAATGCTGCCAAAATTACAAAACTGAACCTGTTGATTCACACGAATACTTCTAGCTATCGTTGATTCAACGAATGCCGATAATCATCATCTTTCCATAATTAGACTTCTCATATATTTTAAAAGTTATTAATCTAGCACCACAATAAGATTATTAAATAGTCCAAGAAACTTGAAACGGGATTAAAAGGCAAAAGGGTCGGAGCCTAGCCCAAAAACAAAGTCTAAAAAACATGAGAAATACACAAAAACGTAAATAACTCATAAAATAGAGTGTTTTGGGGCTCGAAAGTTGCATAAACTATTGTTGACAATTTACCACATCATTCTTCTTGTTGCAAGCTTCGATTTGCTTGTTCCTGGGCCTCAAACGGAGCCTCGTAGCCCAAGTTATGCTTGTTTTAATAGATTTTTACATTTATACAAGTATTGTAAAGGTATAAAACGCTCATGGATGACTAAATCTTATAAAATCGGTTGGTATTATGTCCCTACAATAATAATAACACTACATTTGGGTATACTAAAGGCTATATCATAAAACATAAACACCAAATGCTATAAAAATTTCAAAATCGAAAACGCCTCTCTAAATTTATAGCATAAAACGTAAAATAATTTCAATAAAATTTGGCATGCATTTTACTAGCATTGAAATTCTACAATATTTTTGTAATACTATGATTCTATAAGTACTTAATAACAACTTAGATGAGGTTTTCATGTTTAAGGGTTGTGTATCATGTATTTTTTTATATGTAATAGGTTATTACATATATACAAGCATTTTTTGGTAAATTTGGGTTTCCGACTCGACATTGCGAGCCGACTAATCCCAGAGAAACTACCCTTTTGGATAGCCCAGAGACAGAGCAAGAAAACCTTCGTGGCCAATGGGGGATTAATTTTATACCCAGGGTTCGAATCCAAGACCTCTAGGCACTTTCATCCTAAGAGGCTAAGCCCTTGCCGCTATAATACGCTCATAGATGACTAAATCTTTAAAAAATGATTGGTGTTATGCCTCTACAATGGTTATATCACTACCTTTGGGTAGATTAAAGGCTAAATCTTAAAACATAAACACCAAATGCTGCCGAAATTGCAAAACTGAACCTGTTGATACACACGAATACTTCTAGCTATCGTTGATTCAACGAATGTCGATAATCATGATCTTTCCATAATTAGACTTTTCATATATTTTAAAAGTGATTATTCTAGCACCACAATAAGATTATTAAATAGTCCAAGAAACTTGAAACGGGATTAAAAGGCAAAAGGGTCGGACCCTAGCGAGTAGAAAACCCAAGTTTACCAAAAAATACTTGTATAAATGTAATAACCTATTACATATAAAACAAATACGTGATACACAACCCTTAAACATGAAAACGTCATCTAAGTTGTTATTAAGTACTTATAGAATCACAGTCTTAGAAAAATATGGTAGAATTTCATAGCTAGTAAAATGCATGCCAAATTTTAATGAAATTATTTTTGTTTTATGCTATAAATTTACGGAGGCGTTTTTGATTTTGAAATTTCTGTAGCATTTGGTGTTTATGCTTTACGGTTTAGCCTTTAGTATATCCAAATGTAGTGTTATTATTATTGTAGGGAAATAATACCAACTGTTTTTATAAGATTTTGTCACCCATGAGCGTTTTATGCCTTTACAATACTTGTATAAATTTAACAATCTATTAAAACAAGCATAACTTGGTCTACGAGGCTCCGTTTCAGGCCCAAGAAAAAGCTAATCGAATCTTGCAACAAGGAGAACGACATGGTAAACTGTCAAAGACGGTTTATGCAACTTTTGAGCCCCAAAACACTCTATTTTATGAGTTATTTACGTTTTTATCTTTTTTCATGTTTTTTGGACTTTGTTTTTGGGCTAGGGTCCGGCCCTTTTGCCTTTTAATCCCGTTTCAAGTTTCTTGGACTATTTAATAATCTTATTGTGGTGCTAGAATAATCACTTTTAAAATATATGAAAAGTCTAATTATGGAAAGATCATGATTATCGGCATTCGTTGAATCAACGATAGCTAGAAGTATTCGTGTGTATCAACAGGTTCAGTTTTGTAATTTCGGCAGCATTTGGTGTTTATGTTTTAAGATTTAGCCTTTAATCTACCCAAAGGTAGTGATATAACCATTGTAGATGCATAACACCAATCGTTTTTTAAAGATTTAGTTATCATTGAGCGTATTATAGCGGCAAGGGCTTAGCCTCTTAGGATGAAAGTGCCAAGTGGTCTTGGGTTCGAACCCTGGGGAGAAAATTAATCCCCTATTGGCCACAGAGGTTTTCCTGCGCTGTCTCTGGGCTATCCAAAAGGGTAGTTGCCCTGGGATTAGTCGGCTCGCAATGTCGAGTCGGAAACCCAGGTTTACCAAAAAATACTTGTATAGATGTAATAACCTATTACATATAAAAAAAATACGTGATACGTAACCCTTAAAGATGAAAACCTCATCTAAGTTTTTATTAAATACTTATAGAATCATATTCTTACAAAAATATTTTATAAAAATTTGTGTCAACACATAAAAATCAAAACAGTTTATAAAACTATTTTTATAAACTTAAATCTTGCAAAACTCATAACTCATTCGTTTTAATTGCGTTTTTCAAGTTTCTTATATGCTTGGAATCCTCATGGCATGTACTATCATTATAAAGTATTTATAAATTTCTATCAGATCTATAACTGTTTTAGTTTTTATAAAAATATTTTTGTAAAAACACTTTTATATATTTAATTATCGTAATCTTGTAAATGTTATAACTTCTTCGTTATAGCTCAATTTTTTGATTTTTTTATATGCTTACGATCTTTATAATATGTACTATTATATAAAAATGTGTCCTAAATTTATAAAAATTCGAATCTAAATAGTAGGTCCAAAACAGTCCATATTTTTATTTAATGTATATAAATTAGTTTTATAAATTATTTCTTGATTATTTTGTACAAGTCCTCTATAATACTTTATACCACAAGTCTTGTATATTTTGAGTTCTCTAGATTGTGTCCATAATGATTGTCCAAGTAAAGTCCTAGTGATAATTTATATATATAACTTTTGTAATTAAACTTTTAACAAATCAATTTATAAACTAAACATATAATTTATCCAACACTTATGTAAAGTGTATACTTACATTTTAAACATTATTTCACCATACATATATCTATGTTTAAATTATATACAAGCTTGTAATATTTTATAAACCATGAGAACAAACCCTAGATGGTGATTAACATAATAACAAGTATATAAATTATGTAAATGAATAAATGGAAAAATTAAGGTTCAAGTAAACCTTATGTGAGTGTATGAGAATGAAGAACACAAGCTTATACCCAAGCTTAAACCCAAAATACTTCCAAGAAAACTCTAAAAACCCTAATTTTCTTCTTAAATCAAACCTTTGATTAATCTATACCCAAGCTTCCAAATCACCATGCAACACCTTAGATATGAACCCTAATAATACTAGTACACTTGATACCCTTGAAAAATCAAAACAATAAACACCCTAAATCCCTAATATTGAGACGTAGGTTGTGAGGAGATAAGAGAGGATTATGTGATTTGTTTACTTGCAAAAATGGAAATGTGTATAAGTCTTGTATGGTACACTCTCTTATACTAGAGGTATTTGTCAAACCCACTAAGAAAACCATATGTTTAGGAGGTGGTAAGGGTACATGTGTGTAAGGTGCTCTCCTCCTCCTTTGGAGGAGGGATGTGACTTTGGTAGGAGATTAAACATGTGTGTTATTATGAAGTGAATTTTGAAATGGTCTTGTATTTTATCCTAGTATATCCGGCCCTATGTATTGTGAAATAACAGATTGTTACAGTCTTCCCCATTAAAGGAGCCTTATCTGTATGGCTCAAGATACGGCACTTGTTGAGGGTGCTGTTTTTGTAAATAGATGCAGATACTTCTTTCGAAATTGATCTTCACGTTCCCATGTGAACTCAGGACCTCTCCTAGAGTTCCATCGAACCTTGATAATGGGAATGCGGCGTAACTCTTCTGGCGATCACGAGCGGCTTGAATTCTTTGTTTGATTTAAACAATCTTCTCGGTCGTCTCGTAAATAAGTTCTGGACCGGTGAGCTGAGCGTCTCCGACCTTGGCCCAACAAATGGGTGATCGACACTTCCGACCATAAAGTTCCTCGAATAGGGCAGCTTTAATGCTAGTGTGATAACTATTGTTATACGAAAACTCGATCAACGATAAGTGCCTTTCCCAACCATTCCCAAAGTCTATCATGCAAGCGCGTAACATATCTTCTAGTGTCTAAATGGTTCTTTCGCTTTGTCCATCGGTCTGCGAATGGTATGCCATACTCGTGAGTACCTAAAGCCTTTTGGAATGCCCTCCAGAAATTCGACGTAAATCTACCGTCATGGTCACAAATGATTAAGACTAGTATTCCATGTCTCGTGACTACTTCCTTCATGTACAGTCTTGCCAATTTGTCCATAGAGTCATTTTCCCTCATCGGTAAAAAGTATGCAGACTTGGTAAGAGGTCTATAATTACCAAAATAGTATCATAACCACTTGACGTCCTTAGGAGCTTGGTGACAAAATTCATAATGATATTATCCCACTTCCATTGAGGAATCTCAGGTTGCACCAACAAACCAGATGGTTTTTGGTGTTTAACTTTGACCTTCAAACACGTCAAACACTTGATAACATAGGTGGCAATGTCGGCCTTTATGTTGGGCCACCAATATAATTTCTTCATGTCTTGATACATCTTGTTGGAACCCGGATGAACAAAATATTTTTATTTGTGGGACTCATGCATAATCAAAGTCCTTAGATCACGAAAGCATGGCAACCAAATTTTGTTATTCAAACGCAGTGTTCCGTCAGCACGCGGTCCCAACTTTTCTTTTCTGGGGTTGTCTGATTCCCTTAAATTTTCAATCACCATACCTCCCACATCTTCAACACCGAGGTTTTCTGGTTTTATTGCCTCATTCTGAGCTTCTAAAATTAGCTTGGGAAGATCCAAACGAATAGTCATCACTAAGGCTTGAACCCGTAATGGCTTATTCTGTTCTTTTCTGCTCAAAGCGTCAGCCACTAAATTAGCTTTTCCTGAGTGATAACGAATTTCAAAATCGTAATCACTGAGTAATTCTAACCAATGACGTTGCCTCATGTTTAATTCTTTTTTATCAAGGATGTGCTACAAACTTTTGTGATCAGTGAACACAATACACTTTGTTTCGTACAGATAGTGCCTCCAAATCTCTAGAGCGAACACTACTGCTCCTAAATCCAAGTCAAGGGTCGTGTAATTCTTCTCATGGATCTTCAATTGAAGTGATTCATAGGCAATTAACTTCTTGTTCTGCATTAACACAACACCTAATCCCTTATGCGAAGCTTTGCAATAAATAATAAAGTTGTCAGCTCCTTCGGGTAAAGCCAAGATAGGTGCGCTACATAGTTTCTCCTTCAACAACTGGAAAGCTGCTTCTTGTTTGTCACCCCAATCAAACTTTACCTTTTTCTGGGTTAGCTTGGTTATCGATTTGGCGATCTTTGAGAATCCTTCAATGAATCTTCGATAATAACCGGCAAGACCTAAAAATTAACAGATCTCTGTTGGTGACTTAGGAGATGCCTAATCTTTAATTGACTTGATCTTGGCAGGATCCACATGAATGCCCTAACTATTAATCACGTGACCGAGGAATTGTACTTTGGGAATCCAAAATTCACACTTAGAAAATTTTGCATACAACTCCTCCTTCTTAAGCAATTCCAAGATTAACTTAAGATACACTTCGTGCTCTTGCTTTGTCTTTGAATAGATCAGAATATCGTCAATAAATACAATCACAAATTTATCCAGGTATGGTTTGCACATCCGATTCATGAAGTCCATAAATACAGCCGGTGTGTTAGTTAAACCAAACGGCATAACTTGAAATTCATAATGTCCATATCGAGTTCTGAATGCGGTCTTCGGGATGTCTTCTTCACGAACCCTTAGTTGATGATAACCCAACCTCAGGTCGATCTTCGAGTAGATACTCGACCCTTGAAGTTTATCGAATAAATCATCAATCCTTGGTAGCGGATAATGATTCTTCACCGTTAGCTTATTTAGTTCTCGGTAGTCGATGCACATTAGGAATGATCCATGATTCTTCTTAACAAACAAGACCAGAGCTCCCCAAAGTGAGGAACTGTGTCTTATAAAGCCTTTGTTGGAAAGTTCCTGCAGTTGATCCGACAATTGTTTCATCTCGGACAGAGCCAATCGATAAAGCGCCCATGCTACAGGTGCATCAGCAGGTACTAAATCAATTTGAAATTCCACTTGTCGGGTTGGTGGAATACCTAGCAAGTCCTTGGGAAATACTTTAGGGAAATCTTGAACAATAGGTATATCTTCAAGTTGCTTCTCCTCCGACTTGTCTTCAGCCTTCTTTCCAGTAACATGTGCCAAAAAGACATGACATCCTTTCAGCAAATACTTTGGCCTTTTAGTGCACGAGATGATGTTTAATCGAGACCCGTGCTCGTTGTTGCTTCCGTCCCCATGAACAATTAAGGTTTCATTTCCAAAGGGGATACGAACGATCTTCTCGTTATAAACGATTACAGCATGATATTTTGATAACCAGTCCATGACAATTATGACGTCAAAACTACCCATCTCTACGGGCATTAAGTAGATGTTGAATGGATGATTCAGAAAATTCAAAGTGCAACCCCGTATAAGTGTATTAACCAAAATTATTCTACCATCAGCTAACTCGACATCATAACCATGGTCTAGTGTAGTTGGTATGATATAAATCAAAGAACTAAATGCAGTAGACACAAAACTCCTATCGGCAATAGTATCAAATAAAATCAAATCATAACGGCTGTTTAGGAGAAACGTACCCGTGACAACATTGGAGTTTGGGTTTGTCCCGATAGTGCCCATACCATAAGCTCATGCCACAACATTAGCATTTCCAGCCTGATTTCCCTAATTTCTATTCTTTAGCTTCAGGCAATTACTCTTGAAATGGCCCTGAGCTTCACACCCAAAGAAAGTGAGAACTCTTTGATTTACCCCTTATTCTCTTTGGTTGTTGTTGGCAGCAACTGAGCTTCTATAGTCCTGAGTTAGATGGCTAGTCCTCTTGCAGTTGGCACACTTAGGAGCACACTGTCCATTATGATGGTAGTTTCATTTAGGGTACATAGGTTTAGATCTTCTGTATGGTTTCTTTTCCCCAAGCCCTGCAGTATAGGCACGTGCCACATTATGCCTTTTGAAAGGCTGCTGTTAGTTTTGATTGTTCCTTGAAGTGTCCTCAAATTTCCTTTTGTTTTTTGCTTGACGTTCAGCCAAAGTACGAATCTTTGGATCCATCAATTCGGTTGCAAACTCAATTGCATCCTGCATTTTCTTTGGCTTAGACACCATTACGCTTCCTTGGATCATGTCAGGAAGACTACCGACATATTTTTCAGCTTCATTAGATTTTTCAAGAAACATTCTTGAACACATCAACGCCAACTCTTAAAAACGTTGGTTATAGCTTTCCACATCGGTACCTTTCACCCCTAGGTTCCACAGTTTAATTTCAAGCTTCTTGATCTCACCCCTTGGGCAATACTTATCGGTCATCATCTTCTTCAAAGTTTTCCAAGTCATTGCATATGCAACATCATGACTGACAGTCTTAACGTGGGAGTTCTACCACGTCAAGGCATTTCCTTGAAGATTACAAGTAGCAAACTTGATTTGACATGTGACTGTGCAGTTGCTTATATGGAAAACATATTCTATCTTTTCGAACCATTGGGTCAGACCAACAACCCATTCAGTACCCTTGAAATTTAAGGGTTGACATTTTAGAAAGTCAGTGTAGGTGTACTCATGAGCAACAGGTACATTTCTCCTTACGCCAGTTCCTGAATCATGGCTGTCATCGCCATTTCTGCTTCTGTTTGTGTCACGTTCTGCCAATGCATCAGCAACTCCTTGGGCAATTAATGCCTTAATTTGAGCATTGGTCATGGGTGTAGTAGTTGCGGTGGTTTTTGGCGGCATTTTCTTCAAATCACAAGAAAATATAATACATGTTAGATTTCATACAATCATAAACGCGACATGACATATGCACAATAAATAAAATGAGATCATAACACACAGTGAAATATACAACTGAAGTGAAATCAACAATGATATAAATAAATAAACATTCATACATAACAACATCAATAATCATATATGATAGTTCTGATTACAACATGATCAGTACAATGAGATACAAAATGAAAATATGGTCATAAGGCAATGCTACCTAGGAGTTACCCATAATACTTAACATGTCATACAAGATAGCTAAAAGATGAACAAAATCTCTGCAGCCTACTAGCTAGGCGTTACCCATAAAACTTAGCAGGCTATACAAGATAGCTAACAATGATACAATACTAACAGCTACTACCAGCATCCTCTGGTCTATCCTGAGGTTCTGCCTCTGTAGTTCCTATAAGCTCTCTGAACCTGTCATGCTCGTGCTGAATGTGGGCCGTTAGACTGTCCTTATCACTAATCATCTGCCTTTATAGTACATCAACGTCCCTCTATAAAGCTCTAATCTGGGCCTCCATGGCCTAGATCTTGCTCTCAGAGTGAGACCATGCTTGTAGGGCAATAACGGTCTCACGCTCGTATTGAAACTTGAGCTCCTAGCAAGGCTCGATTATCCCATGCATCCTCACAACACACATAAAGCTCTTGAGCATCCTGCCTTTGAGTAATAGCAAGATCTGTAACCCTGTCATTTACCTCCCCTATGGCGGTCATTGCTTTACACTTAGAAGCATGGATACTAGTATCTACAGTATGAACAAATCCATAGTCAACCCTATGGGCTAGAGTATGTCAAGCCTACCTAGCAACAATAGCTAACGAATTCTCCCCAACCTCAAACCTACTAGTGGGAGTAGTAAAACGAGCTCTCTTCCAAAGCGGCATGTCCGCCTCAGGAAGATCATCTCTATGTGTGGTAGATGGTAGTAATAGGGGTAGTAATGGTATCTCTGAAAGATGGTGGGTGGATGGTGATGTAGCTCTCAACCAAATCTCGACTGGTCTATAGCCCAATAGTGCCTCAGCATATGTAGGGCTAGCATGAGTAGGTGGTGATGGTAGAGGTAATGGTAGAGATGGTACAGGTAGTGGTGGTAAGGGAATCTGGGGGAGTGGTGATGATAGTGGAGTAAGTAGAGAAGGTGGTAGTGATGGTAGAGTAGGTGTAGAAGCATACTCAGCGATGAGTGCCTCAATAGTATCTGACATCGGTATCTGAGGTCGGACAGGCATCCTAGCCGTCGATGTCTACGTGATGGTACAGGTGTAGGTGCAGACTCGTCGGTCTCGAATGCCTTTATATCCTCAGCTGAGGGTACAAGGTCAACAACAGGTACACTAGAAGAGTCGGTTGGAGCTAGATGCTCCTCCTCCTCCTCGTCATCATCCTTAAAAGCCTCATGCTCCTCATCATCATCATCATCAGCATCGTCTCCTCCATCGGCAAGATAGTTGACAGGATCCTCCTCAGGTTTCTCCTCTGAATCGGAGTCAGCAACATAGCTTAGCAATAGGGTTGTAGGTAAAGCATCATGTGGTAAAGGCTTATCCTCAATAGGTGCCCTCGCAATCAGATAAGCCAAGTACTCTGGGTACCAGGCTTCAGTTACCATTGGTTTTGGAGAAAGCAATGCCTACTCTGGCATCCTTAGGGCCAGGCACAGAGTCTGTAGAAGTTGGGTGCTCAGACCCGGTACTAATCTAGAGATGTGGTCAAGCTATGATGCCTGAAGAGCGGCCCTCCACAAATGGGTTCTACTGTGTGCATGGGTAGATCCATCGATTCCGAAACAACAACTTCGGGAGAACCTGCATCTGTATGGCATTCCTCAAAATCACCAAGATATTGATGTGCAGGGTAACTGTCGATGAAAACATGACTGCTGAAACAATAAAAAAACTTATATAAGTATATTATATAAGTCCAGTATAGTAATATACGTAATATAATATAAACACATATATAGATCATGTAAGCATCTAGTATAACCAACTAATGAAACTCAATAGTGTATGTATATCCCGTGAAAACATTTGTATGATGCAATGTTTGAAAACGGTTATAGTCCAAGTAAAAACATTGGACATGGTTCTCTATAACCTTGGCTCTAGATACCAATCTGTAACACCCCCAAATAGGGTCGCAGCAGAATAAGGGGCTGAAAGTGTTACATCATAGATCAATAGCATAAGATATGAGAACGACCTCTATATGAGTCATTTAAAAATGATACATTTGTGGATTTGAATAAACTTGTTTTATTACAAAATCCTGAAGCTTTAACTTTGTTATCATACAGAAAATGTAAAGATTTTAATACTTACAATACACTAAATTGTAATGCACTTAAATCTTTATAATAAAGTGACTCCAAAAATGATGACCACCAAATTATCATTTGTTCATGCCTTATTGACCTGTGAAAAACTTTTAAAACGTCAACATAAAGTTTGGTGAATTCACATTTTAAAGTAATGAATAAAGTAGGACCCTAGGATTTTCAAGTGTAAAGACATTAACACATACAATAATCTCAAAAATGAATTACGGAAAATGTGCAGATAAGCCTCATGACACTAAAGCTACAACAAAAATGTAAGCAAATAAAAGCAAATAATTGTACCCCGTGGTAGATTTTAACTCGCAACATCCAAATTGTTCCGTACATGGTAAACCATTCGTCCCGTTTTTGGGTACCTCCAAAACAAGTGAGCGCTACCCACCATACCTAACGGGATTTCTATCCCAAATAGAACTATTCATGGACAAATCACGTCTTACAATTTAATAATTAACAGTTCAAGATTCAAATGGTCATAGAGGTTTTTAATAGCTACTAAATCTTTGTAGGTTCCAAAAGTCTTGGATCTGTATAGCCTTGTTGTAAACAATAGCCTAACTTGAATAAAATCCAAATCAACATGCTTTAAAACGTCAACATAAAGTTGGTGAATTCACAGGTTTAAGTAATGTATAAAGTAGGATCCCAAGATTTTCAAGTGTAAGACATGTAACACATACAATATCTCAAAATGTAATTACAAAAATGCAATAAGCTCATGACACTAAAGCTACAAAATATATGTATGCAAATTAATGCAAATAATGTGCCCGTGTAGATGTTCAACCCACAACAACCAAATTGTTCCGACATGGTATACATTTGTTGTTTTGGTACCCCCAAAACTAGTGAGCGCTACTCACCCGAACGGGGATGTCAATCCCAAATAGATCTATTCATAACATTCACGCTTATAATTCAATAATTAACAGTTCATGATTCATGAGCATAGTTGGTTATAGCTACTGTCATTTATAAAAGAATCATTGATCCGATGGTCTTGGTGAATCAAACCATAAGATAGTCATCTTTAGAGAGAGAGAGAGTAGATTATAAAAGAATTGTTGATCCGGTGGTCTTGGTGAATCAAACCATAAGATAGTCATCTTTAGAAAGAGAGTAGAGGGAGAAACAAATGTGTGTAAAATATATGTGAAGTGAAAAGTTTACAAGAGTCTTACCCCTCTATGGAAGCAATGAAGGGGTATTTATACCACCATCTAATACATAAGTATGCTAAGTTGACAACTCTAGTCCCTACGTATAGTGATATGGTAAACTATGGTAATTTCGTAATGTCATGAAATCCTAACAATTTTCCCCCATGGGACGATATACGGAATTACTTACAATATTTTTAATGATTAAGAACAAGAGCTTCTACGAAGCTTCCAATGCTGATGATGTCTTTAATGGCCTTTGATCTGCTTGAAGGCTCAACTTTCTTCATACGCTTCTTGTTATCACGAAGTTTTTGAATTCGCTGCATGTCTTGAAAACTTCATTTTCCTACACTTTTGGTCATCTCAAAGTTTTCTAGAATCTGCTTTTCATTTGACTTCAAGTCTGCACTCCACCATGAATCATCTTTATAGTACCTTGTAGGAGAAATACTGTAATAGACATGAACTAAGTAACCCATACACTTCTGTTTAGAAGCTTTCAAAGCTTCCCCCCAAATAAGCAATCCTCTCTTGAGCAGTTTCAAAACTTTATTTCAAGCTTAGATTAATTAAGTGCATAGCAGAATTAGTAGCAAACCACGTCAAATATTGATCCTTTGATAATAAGCTTAGTGATTAATTGTTTGGGGAAACATTAACTGGATCAGCAACATATCTTCTCACGCTTGAATAATTCTTCTCACAGTTCTTCCTTCTGGAGCTTAAAGTATGCCATACCAAACGTATATTAAGGTATCTCTTCCCCCATGTAGGAAGAGATGCAAACCAGTCTCATTGTTATGAAGCCAAAAACCGATGTACACACTACTCATTCTATTTATGAAGTCGAAATCTAGCATCAAAGATGTCAATTAAAGCACTAGACTGTGCGCATGCCTCTTCCTTCATGGATTTAATGATGATAAGTTAAACCCTCCAGAGTTGCCGAAATGATAACACCAAAGTCACTAAGCCCGGATGTACTACATTTCTTCTTGCAGACACTGACTATTCATTGAGGAATAATCATTACCTTGGGTATCTCTTTTATCATCAAAAAACCGTTCTTACATAACTTCCCCCATGTAGTTGGAATTGTACACCAAAAAGGCACGAGTTAAACACAACGAAATTTTTCTTTACGGTTATTATGTTAGCTTCTCGAAAATGAGACTGTGTCAATTAAGGAGAAAGAGTTGTAAGTTCATTGTTTTATTTCCCACGTTAGTATTCATTTATGCGTTTTCAAGATGGTAGCGTTATCCTTCCCCCTGGATGGTTTTTATACTTCAGGAATCAGCAAAAACATTATATTCCATCCACTTTATACTGTATTTTGTGAGAAGATTATTTTGTTCAATATTGTCCCTAAGAATCAGTTGTGATTCAAATCTCTTATCATATACTCTCTACTTGACTATCTTTACCAACCCATTTTCCATGAAGTGCTATTTGAAGTAACTACTGATGGAGTAAACCCGATATAGTAAACTTTAAACTGAAGTAGAATTCCCTGTTCTTGTGACTTAATCATGCACTAATGGTTGGAAATAGGGTATATAAAGAATTTGATTGCTACGAAGAACATCTTAAGTACTAAATTAACACCCTTCCCAAAGTATGTGGACTGTTTGTCATAATCCTCTTACGATTATCCACACGTCCTTCAGCTGAGGTTGACACTGAGTACTCCATGTGACAAAGGCGTAACTGTCTAATTTTAAATGATAGTTATCCAGGTCGTCAACCATCCACCCCGACTACTGGTAACTAGATAACCCAAGTCTTTATCCAAACTTTTAAGCCCGAGTAAGTTATCATTGAAAGTCATGAGTCCTACCCACCGCAACTTCAAGATAAAATAAGAACACGCCTTCGTGAAATTGAACTTCAAACTTAAATAAGTGATACCCGATTGACTCTGTAGTCACTTAGAAAATTTAATACTAAGTCTAGCCATTAAAATTTCAGCTCCATGATTCTTTAAAAAAAATCGATCCCGGTGTCGTCACTTAAAAATGGTCACATTGTGATTTTAAGCCCAAAGATAACCACTGACCTCACAAACACGATTTTAGCTCAATTAATATTTAACCGAAAATAAAATATAGTTAATACTTTAAGTCCATATGCACGAAATATTAATCTCACAACATTTAGCCAAATTTCATCTTAAAGCAAACTGTTAATACCCGGCTTACCTTCCAAACCAAAGCAACTCCCAGCCTATGTAGTATATTTGATTAAGGCCCAATTATCATTAGAATGAGTCAGTTATTCCATGATTTCTGTTATAAACTTAATCGGTTAGCCCAAGAAGGAAGTACCAAAGCCTGACCCATTATATGAAATTAGGGATATATAAAAGCCAAGTAATCCCTAATATCATTCCATAATTAACCCTAACCCTAATCCATTATCATAAATGCCATGCCCCCATCACCACTTTTCCCTCTCAACCATACCAGATCTAAACTCAATTCATAAATCTTTTCTTCATTAATCCTTGACATACTTCTCTTTTGTACAAATCGAATCACAAGACACAATAAAACTTTCTTTCGGTTCACCCAACACAAAAAAACCCATTTGTCTCCTTTCTGATACAATTCGATCAACACAAACACTCCACCTTGTGTCTTTTTAATTGTTTCTGCTTATGTAACACATTTACCAAGAAAGAAGAACAACGACATTAAGATCTCTATAAGGTCTCAGGTAGGTGTGGTTTAATCTTGATTGTCTTTTAATCGAATCAAAGAGAGAAACATCAAGATATTGTAACACATATCTCAGGTAGGTTTATGTGAATTTTGTTTTGTGTTTAATTTGAACAAAATAAAGAAAGAGTGAGACATTCTTGTCTTAATACTTTCTTTTTCATTTTCGAATATCAAAAGAAGAGCTATGCTCTACATGGATCGATGATGGATTATTGTTCTCATGTTTAGATCTTTATCTATGAACAAATCTGAGGTCTTTTTATTAATTTCGTGGTTTCGAGTATGATGAAATTGGAGATGGGATTGGATTTGTTGTAGAGATTTGCTGATGGGATTATTTGATGTATTGTTACTGTGACGATGGGATAACTAGGTTAGAATTGATTTGATTGGTGTTTGTTGTGAGGCTGATATGATGTTGTTGTGTGTTGATTTATGTATCGAGTTTGTCCTCTTTCTTTCCCATCATTATGTTGACTTGGACTCGACACGTGACTCAGTGAGTTGACCTGGTCAACTCGGTAAGTACCGAGTTGACTCGGTTTGGGTTAAGGGAGGCAAACCGCTGGCAGAACAAACCACTACCCCAAAATGCTACCCCAAAGCGCTACCCCCAAACCGCTACTACCAAACAACCACCTTCAAACAGCCACCAACACCAAACCGCTACCAATACCAAACCGCCATTTACCAAACCGCCACCACCAACCAAACCGCTACGAAGTTTTAATTTGGGCAGCGTTTCATCTAGAAAGACCATGAAAAATGATAAACTGCTACACCTGTATTCAAACCGCCATGGTCAAACCGCTGGCATGTACTTTCTGTTAGGTATGATTTTTTTCTTTTAGCACAAACCCAAACTGTCTATTCCTTTAGCAAACCGCTACCAAGATCTTTGACTCGTTTATAGAAAAAAACAACCTAAACAAGCCAATAAAAGGCTCAAAATAAGCTGTGAAAAAGAGTAGACCAGATTTGAAATAAGCCCAAGAAATAAGTACGAAAATAAGCTTTGACAATAAGCAATCAAATAGCTTAAACACGGTTTGACCGCTAAGACAAGCCACAAAATAAATCTCAGATCTATGTTTGACACCAGTATGCACTATGACATGTGACAGATTCACACCATGGATTTCGAGACCAGAAATAACCATAAAAATTAAACCGACTATTAAGAATGACAAGGATGACAGATTTGAAACATAAAAAATGTCTCAAATTTGAGACATAATCGAGACCAACCAGACAAAATAAAACCGACCCAAGATTGTAACCATGGCTCGTGATACCAATTGTCAATTATAAAAGAATGATTGATCTGGTGGTCTTGGTTAATCAAACCATAAAATAGTCATCTTTAGAGAGAGAGTAGAGGGAGAAACAAATGTGCGTAAAATATATGTGAAGTGAAAAGTTTACAAGAGTCTCACCCCTCTATGGAAGCAATGGAGGGGTATCTATACCACCATCTAATACATAAGTATGCTAAGTTGGCAACTCTAGTCCCTACGTATGATGATATGGTAAACTATGATAATTTTGTTATTTCGTCACATAAAATGAAATCTTAACAGCTACTTAGGCAAACTCGTAATTTCTTTAAAGTATACTTGCGTCCAAATGTAAAATAATGCATGTTTCTCATCCCAAAGTTGTAAATCATTGTAATTGTATAAAAGTGGGGCTATGAACTCACCTCAAGTGAATTGGATTGATTATATAAATCAAACAAGTGAAATATCCCAAGAAATTCGAATGCAACCTAATTAATTATAGGCCGTATAAGTATAATGTATTTAATGTAAATACAATATCACAACTTATATTGTTACACCACCACTTAATAATTTTTGTTTAATTTAAAATGTCAAAACCGTATTTAAATTGTACTTGTTAAATAAATGTCTTATACATTTGTACTTGTAAAATAAAATGACATCTTTGTCCAACAATTGATTATTTGTTAATAATATATGATTTAGTATTTTTATTGATTATATAATGATATTATATGATTAGTTTAATTGTTTTTATAAAAATAGTGCACAAAATAAAATAAGTGCATAAGGTTTTATAAACCTTATATCTTTATCGTTTTAACTTCGTTTTATACGTTCCTTATGCCCACGGTTTCCTATTAAAAAAATCTATCAAAATATTATATTTATAATATTTTAGCTACTGATGAACAATAACTTTTACAGATTATGTAAAATATATAAAACTACTAATCTTTATAACCTTATAAAAATCATAAGTCATTCATTTTAATTCCGTTTGGCTTGTTCTTTATATGTAAGGAATCATGACGAGATAAACTATCTAACTAAAATACCTATTGATTTTATAAAAATCTGTGTCAACTCAAAAAAATCAAAACACTTTATAAAACTATTTTTATAAACTTTAATCTTGCAAAACTCGTAACTCATTCGTTTTAATTCAGTTTTTTGAGTTTCTTATATGTTTGGAATCCTCATGACATGTACTGTCATTATAAAGTATTTATAAATTTCTATCAGATTTGTAACAATTTTAGGTTTTATAAAAATATTCTTATAAAAACACTTTTATATATTTAATTATCGTAATCTTGTAAATGTCATAACTTCTTTGTTATAGCTCGGTTTTTCAAGTTTTTTATATGCTTATGATCCTTATAATATGTACTATTATATAAAAATGTGTCTTGAATTTATAAATATTCGAATCTAAACAGTAGATCCAAAACAGTCCATATTTTTATATAAAGTATATAAATTAGTTTTATAAATTATTTCTTGATTATTTTGTACAATTCCTCTACAATACTTTATACCATAAGTCTTGTATACTTTGAGTCCTCTGGACTGCGTCCATAATAATTGTCCAAGTAAAGTCCTCATGATAATTTATATATATAACTTTTGTAATTAAACTTTCGGCAAATCAATATATAAACTAAACATATAGTTTATCCAACACTTATGTAAAGTGTATACTTGCATTTTAAACATTATTTCACCATACATATATGTAAGTTCGAATTATGTACAAGCTTGTAATAATTTATAAACCATGAAAACAAACCCTAGGTGGTGATTAACATAATAACAAGTATATAAATTATGTAAATGAATAAATGGAAAGATTAGGGTTCAAGTAAACATTATGTGAGTGTATGAGAATGAAAAACACAAGCTAATACCCAAGATTAAACCCATAATACTTTCAAGAAAACCCTAAAAACCCTAGTTTTCTTCTTGAATTAAACCCTTGATTAAACTATACCCAAGCTTCCAAATCACCTTGCAACACCTTAGATATGAACCCTAATGATACTAGTACACTTGATACCCTTGAAAAATTAAAACTATGAACACCCTAAATCCATAATATTGAGCCGTGGGTTGTGAGGAGATAACAGAGGATTATGTGATTTGTTTACTTGCAAAAATGGAAATATGTACAAGTCTTGTATGGTACAATCTCTTATACTAGAGGTAGTTCTCAAACCCACTAGCAAAACTATGTGTTTAGGAGGTGGTAAGGGTACATGTGTGTAAGGTGCTCTCCTCCTCCCTAGGAGGAGGGATGTAACTTTGGTGGGAGATTAAACATGTATGTTATTAGGAAGTGAATTTTGAAATGGTCTTGTGTTTTATCCTTGTATATCCGGCCCTATGTATTAATAAGGTAGGGAATTATTTAATTTTTGTGTATTGCGTATAAAAGTGGGTATTTGTTTGAGTATAGATGGGTATTGGTGCTTCCGTGTACACTTAAATGTATTTTATTGCGAAACATAAACGTTTTACGTAACCAATAAAAATAAAATATGAAAAATTATAAATTATCCTCGTAATAATTATATAACACTTGCTTGACGTAATCTTTTATTTGTTTAATATCCGTTTACGTTGAATGTTGATTTTTAGTTTACGCGATTTAACTAAACGATAAAAATTAAAAGCAAACGTGTAAAACCCTAAAAATAAATAATGGCAAATATTGAATTGGGAAATGACCTTAAATAACGTATTTTTACATGATGTCTCTTGATTCGATTTACATGGAAGTTAGCTGTGAACCTATTTGGAAGATGCTGCTAAAATAAACTGCATAGTTTAAGAATTAATACATATTTTATGTTAGCTATTGATGATTCATTTTCAGAAGCTAATGTAGCCATCTTGATGGCATAGAATTAGGAAGTTGTTATTGCTTCTTTCTTTGGTTGTCATAAGAATGATATGTCATTCTTATTTTGTTTTTGGTTTTTGCACTATGGTGCGTTCTTGCTGTGCCTATGTAACGGGATGGGTTGTAGGACTTCACCTACACGTTTTGTACTTAAACGCTTTTTTTGGTGTAATACTATTTACCGTGGAAACCCTTTACCCAAAAAAAAAACAAATCGTTTGCTTTCTTCTTGCTAGTTTGGTTGTGTCGTGAAGCTGTGACTTGTTGGTTATTGAACGTTGGTTAAGAGTTGCTATTCAGCTTGCATGGTCTGATTATGAAGAAAGGGTTATTGAGTCCTAAAGGGAGAGGGAGGGTAAGGGTGTGGAGGAGAAGCAAAACTCAATCAACGATGACTCAGTTCAGGTTATTAACATTGCTATCGTGAGTTCGAACATGGAATAAATTCTTTTCACTTCTTCTGTGTCGATCTCTTTGGATACTTTGGGTGGGAAACCTAATAAATAAAAGTGTTGGTTTGGCTAAAAATCCAAATATGGTTTCGTCTACAATCGTTAATGCATCGACTGATTCTGGTAAGGATTCTAATTTGGCTAATAATACTATGGGACATGTTTTGTTTACAACATTGTTGAAAGGTGAACCGATTAGGAAATCTATTAACTTTCGTACTTTGTTTGCCTTGACCGGTAATGGTGCAAACGTTTCCATCTCCATGGAATGGGTTCGTGTTGTGCATGAACGGTTAGTAATCAATAGGAAAGTCTACTTTGAAAAACCAAAACACACACACTCAGACTCTGGCGCATCAACAATGCGCGCCTTCTCTGGTGTTGGTACGTTTTGGTTTTTGGCTATCATTTGTATGGTTCTTTTTTGGGAAATGTGTCGCTTATCCGGTTGTTTAGAACTACGTAAATAATACTTAGAGTAAATATGGCCCTGTTAAATCAATGATGACCACTAAAGGTATATTTTTCTTCAAGTTTAGTTCTAAAGAATGGATGGATGCTATTATTGAGAATGACCCATGGTTAATTCGTAACGTGCCATTAATTCTGAAAAACTAGACACCGGACACGAACATTATGAAAAAGGATGTATGTAATATCCCAGTTTCAGTAATATTCCTATTACTGCGTTTACAAAAGAGGGTTTTAGTGCTATTACAACCAAACTTGGCACACCTCTAATGCTAGATGCTTATACGCCTGCTTTATGCGCAGAGTCTTGGGGTAGGTTAAGTCACGCGAGAGCAATGGTTGAGTTACAAGTTGATATAGATTTAAAAGACACCCTCGTGGTTGTGCTTTCTAAATTCGTAGGTGAGGGCTATACTATGAGTACTATTTCTGTTAAGTACGAGTGGACACTTCCAAGATGGTCAAGGTTCAAGGTTTTGGGTCACGTCTTGGAGGAATGTCTCAAGAAAATCATCTCGGATGCGTTGAAGAATTTAAAAAATCCTCGACAAACCGTTAAAAGAGTTCTGATTGGTTCGAAGTTTGGCTCTAAAGTTTAGTTTAAGCCGACTAAACAAGTTTGTCAACTTGTCTCTAACAAAGAATGGTGCTAGCCCAAGTGGTACAAAGAAGCAAGATGGATTGACTAGACAAGAGACAAGTAATTCTGACCCCGTTTTATGTGCTTAATACAGTTAAAAATGATGATGATCCGGGTACGAATGAGGGAAATTCAAATTTGTTTGAGAAGCGGGCCAATTCTAATGTGGTTTCTTTTGCTTGTATGACTTCATTCGAGGCATTTTGTAGTCCAACTACTACCCCTCTACCAGAAAAGATTGATGACCTATAAAGACAAATGTTGGATGAGAAACTTGAATGCTCTTAACCGCGCTTTGTGGTTTAAATGGATTTAGTATTTTTTTTTCCCTTTTCCTAAGAATCGTGGTTTAATGGCATTCAGCTCAACAGCCTCTAAAAGCTTGCTTTGGAAGCCTCGTTTTTTCTCTTTGAGGAAGTCTTTAAAAAGATTGATTTTTGATAACATTATTTCTTAAACTTAGCTTTGGGTAAACAATAGATGTAAGAAATTTAATATTAATTGAGTTGCATGGTTAAATATCCCATCAATCGTTCTATCTTCTAAGTAATCTTTTTTCTAGAATAACTTCTTGCTAGCTATTTCTTATAAAAATCCACCGTTAAAAAAACATAAATTATTTGAAAATTGTCAAGAGTTTATTTTGTTAGTAATAATCTTCATACATCAATTCGAGAGACAAACACGCATGTAATTAATTTGAACAAGGTTTTTAACCCGTGCTCCGCTATGGAGCGCGGGGTTTTACGATATGTATACATCATTTATAAAAACAAACTTATAAACCACCCCAACACCAGTAATTACTGAGACTATTGGTTTTTTGGTAAAGAAAATGTAAAAACACTTGGGCTTCTAAACCTCTTGTAGTGCAGCACATATGTGGATTGCTAGATTATGAAGTCAATACATTTTAACTAAGTTATATGCAAACACAAACACCACAAATTTGTATGTCTCATTGTTCTCATAGGTTAAGTGATTACACTAAAAGATGGAAGTAAAGCAAGCTCCTTACAACTTCTTCAATAAGACTTTCCCCCACCACTACCAACTCATTTTGTGTATAGCTCTCGAGTCGTCAACTTTACCAAGTATAAGAGCCTTACAATAAACAACAACAAAACCATTCAAAAAGTGACTCTTAAGATTTGATAAAAAAAATTACAACAATTCATCTATTAATGTTTACTGTTGTTTCGCGGCACAAAAGTAGTAAAAGTTTGCATACATTCTAAGTTCCATGTGCATGATTCTGAAAGACTTAGGGACTCCAAACACACTCATTTTGTTTTAGAAGGATGACCTCATGAAAACATTGGGCAACTATAATACTTTTACTATCAATAAGGCATACATATAACATGATATTAGAAAGTGCACAACTTTTTAACAACAATAGTACAAAAACTAAGTGTAAAAACAAATTTGTAAGTTGTGTCTTATTGATCCTAATGTAAAAACAAACTTATATGCTGTAATGAAACATACTACAGAATCGCAAGCATTATTCTTTCAAAAGTTAGTGTGCTAGTCATTGTTGAACTTAATATTTTTTTGTTTACTCTAATATGTGCTAGTTATGTTCGACTATCTAATATGCCATCCGAAACAACCCGTTAAGCATCGTTCGTTCAAATTTATGGCTCTGTTTGGTTATCCGGTGGTTCAGCAGATTAATTCTGGTAAACGCGGATGGTGACCTTCCTCTAGAGAAAGAGGCTGATGCCAAACCATCCATGGCTCTCCTGCTCTTCTCCTCTTCTTAAAGCTCC